>PVIA01003163.1:0-179297 GCA_004024845.1 Tonatia bakeri | reverse complement strand
CCTGCTCCCCCAACCTGTATGATTGCTCTGCACACACTCAAGTTCACCTCCCTCCTCCCGTGTTGTCCGCTTCCTCTCCCAGCCCCTGTGAGCGCTGCTACAGGCCCCTGGTTTAGAAATGCCGCATGCCGCTGCTGCTCCGTTTAAACCCCTTGTTTCCTCCCAGGAACTGCGCTCCTTGAAGGCAGGAGCTGCTGTGCATCTTTGAATCCTCCCCCCACTCAGCCCTCTCCTTGGGCCAAGCCCAGTCTCACAGCTTCACGGGGCACACATGTGACCCAGAGGCGACACTGTGGTCTCTTGGGATCCACCTGCCTGGTGTGTTTGTCCTTACTCATTCTTTGCCTTCATCAGCCTTCTAATCGAGGTAGCCAGCCACTGTGATGTGATCAAGTTTTTAGAAAATCTCAGATTACTGATCTCTTCCAATGGGCTGGGCACCCTAGTAAGGATCTACATCCACCCATTTAGTTGATTCTCATGACAGCTCTTGTTGCTACTTGTATTCGTACGGTCCCCACTGTGCAGAAGCAGGAATGAGGCCTGAGCATGGCTGACGGCAATATTGCTACAGACTGCACAGAGCCAGAAGCCGGCCTCCCTTCACTTCCAGGACGAGGTAAAGGAAAACCAGCCCAAACCTGGTCCTCTGCTGCCTCCTCCTTTTCCCTGGTGACAGGCTGGTGTGACAAGGGAGATTCCCAGTTCAAAGGCAGAGGCTCACTGAAGTCTCTGAGCTTGGTCTCCCTCAACCAGGCTGTGCGTTTGTTCTGTAAGATCCTGGAGTCGACGCCAGCCTTCCACAGTCCTGGGCCTTCAAACACACTGGGCGGACCACGCTCAGTCATCCAGTGGCCACACCTAGAGATACCTGCGTATGTGAATCTTAGGCCATGTGTTCTCAGGCTGCATTTTCTGGACGTGATTGGGAATTTCTTTTAGATGATTTGTTTAGCACAGAACATGCTTTTGAGCTCAGGACTCCAATACTATTACCACACCTGCCGAAGGTGAGGGCCCAACACATGTGCCCGTCCTGTGCCGAAAGCCCCTTAATGGAGGCCAGGCAGACCGCGAGGCCAGCCCAGGTCCCACCTCAACCTCAGGGGCAAGCCTGAGGCTACACTTGGTGTGTCTTCCATGTGATATAGACCAGTCTGGAGACCAAGGTCCTTCCAAGAAGCCCCAGGTAGCTTTAGGAATCCTGGAATCTGTGAACCTCTGTACCCCCACTATGAAATAGTTCCCCACAGAGCCCCAAATACCTTTCTTGTCCTAAGTCCAGCTTCTTGTGACTTGGGTACACCGTGGGCCACTGAGAGTAGGCAAAGTTTTAGGACTCTTGGTGTATATATGGCAGCATTTTCCAGAATTTTCTACGGAGGACCTTTGGCTGCAAAGGAGGATGGGCAGGCACCAGGAGCAGGAAGCAGAGCCTGGAGCAGCCCCTTGACTAGCATGGAGTGTCTTTGAAGTCCTGGGTGTATGTCCATAATTCACGAGAATTTTACAGTCTGCTCCCTAACACACTCATGTCTATTTTCTAGTAAATATAAAATTAACAATTGTCCAAACCCTTGAAAAATGGATGCCCCAGGAATTTGTGCCCACAATTCCCCCTTGGCTTCCTGTGGGGGCAGGCTGTGTCCCTGGGGGTAAAAATGCCCCAGTTCGAGAGTACAGACATAAGGCATTAACCTCACTGACTTTTCCAGAACCTTCTCTGGCTCACACTTAGGAAAACCACAGGCAGTCAGAGGTTTGAACTGAAGCAACATACACACAAGTGAAGCCAACTAAAGGGCAAAAGTTCCAGGAGATATTTGTGTGTAGGTCCAAGAGGCCTTCTAGGGGGGGAAAGAACAAAACCCCAGTGGCTCACTATTAGGCAGTGACTCCCAATGTCTGGGGGTTGTCTGGCACTGATGCAGCCTGTGGAAACCACTAGTGCCCAGAAACACACACTTCCTCAGGTCCCTGTGTCCTTTGGAGATTTCTAGAAACCCACGGCCACATGTGAGTCCCTAAGAGTACAGGGACCCTGGGGAGATCCTTTTCCTACTCTGACTATGGCAGGCACATGTTTTCTTCAAAGGCGTTGAGCCAACATTTAAAGAGTGAACCAGTTCACATTAATGTCTGGAGATTAGAAACTCTGGCTGGGCCTGGGGTGTCTGCAACTCCATGGGGGTGAAGCTCGGCCGTCATCTGTGGCGGGGGCTTGCTTGTCCGCTCCACCTTCCTCTGTCACAGAGCTGCCTGGCCCTGGGCTCCAGCACCCCCACACAGGGACAGCCCCGAGACACAGGGTGGAGGGAGAGCCCCTCTGAAAGAAGGGCTCTGGCGGTGTAGCTGGTCATCCAGTTGATGCAGAAGAAGTGGTTAGCATATACACGGAGCCCTGGGCAGTGAGGACTGGCCTCGCTGCTGGTCAAGGAGGAAAATAAAAATGACCAGAGATGAGGAGTGTGGACTGACACGAGGGTACACGTGTGAGGATGTTTGTGCGGCACGTTAGTGTGCCCCAGGGAGCACCCGCTGTGGAGGAGGCTCCGTGTGTGTCTGCTCAGGCCCCCAAGGCCAGACCCCTCACACTGGGGGGCTGACACCACAGCTCTCTGAGTCTGTTTTCGAAGGGCCCACACCAAGACGGGACCCCTTCCTGAAACTGATCTGTCTGAGAGCAAACCTGCTTTCAGCAGAGTCCTCGCACCATTGTAAAAACTGGCGTCCCTTCCCCACTTGAAACATTACTGTGTCTCACTGCCCTCAGCTGAAACACACCTGTGGCACTGCACAAAAACACCACTTCTCTGATTCGGGGGGCCCAGTGAGCCACAGGACGTCCTGACAGACTTTCCCCATCTGGTAGACGTCTCTGAGAACGGCGGAGCCTGGTGTCAGCAACGGCGGTGCCTTAGGTTGTGCCTTGTGACAGTCTGCACACTGGACTGTCCAGCAGGGCAGGCCACGGCCATTACTAATGTGCACACAGTGCTTTGCAGGACTACCAAACTCTTCCAGATGCATTGTGTGAAGTGTGAAGATAAAATTTTTATGAGATTCCTTTTAGAGTTTTAGTCCATAAAATACTTAAAACCTATTTTACAGAGTCAAATAACACTCATTCTAACAGCCACAAATCATCATCTCATTTCATCTTACAGAACACTGTATTTTGTCTCACTGACTACCAAGCAATCGACTTTTTCCATCTCATGATGAAAACACTTAGTTGTTAACTTACAAATACACACAGCAGTAGATAGAGTTTTCATCATTCTTTTAAGGTGTGTGTGAGCCATACAAAGTGTAAATACCAATGGGGAGAAATAATACCACTCACACCTACCCAAGTTTCCAAGAAATTAATAAATAGGAAAAAAGAGTAAGGCAAGTAGGAGACCAAAGTCCATAACATCCCTCTGTGTGGGATGGGGCAGAAGCCTCGCCTCACTCCCACATCACAGCCACACATTCTAGATTTTCTGAGTAGATTCTAACTTGCAAGATGTTGGTCTGTTATCCTTAGAAGGGCGTTTTTAGTCTGGCAGATAACTCGACCCTCTGGGGGAGGGAGCGGGCACGCCACGTGCTTGTAACTTCGCAGGCACCTTCTCGCCAGCTCCTTGGGGCGCAGATGCTGCAGGGTCCCGGCTTCCTGAGCAGGTGTCCCCGGCTGGCCCTTCCCCCAGCAGTTCCCAGCAGACCTGGTTCCTGGTAGTTATGCGTGTGCTTTCCTCCCAGGTCTATTTTTGCCCAGAGTTGCAGATTCCCCACCACGAGTTACTGTTCTTTCTCCTCAAGGACCTTATCTGTTCTCCTAAAGGAGGGTTTCCTCTGTGCACTCCTGGTGAGTCTGAATCACAGCCAGCATCCTTGCTGCGGGCCAATAGCCCCCTCTGCTAGCTAACCTAACAACCTTGTTTTTGCCTTTGAGGAAAAGGGCCTCACGTGGTCATCAGAACTTCAGCCAGAGGACACGTGTGGGCAGAGCCTCCAAGGGCCAAAGGCAGCGAGCCCCTCGTGAGGGTGGAGACAGGAAGTTGTCAATAGCCGCCACTGCTGCAAACACACCCCCAGGAGAGCCAGAGGGGTCTCTGCAGTGCCTGAGGTTCCCCTTCCCTTATTATAGCAGAGTCGGGAGTCGCAGCCTTGGAGAGGCTGAAAGGCTTAACTGGACATTTTCCAGAGTTGAGCCTTTACCCTGGTATCTTGGCCCTTGAGGTTACACAGGCAACTGAGCCTGCAGAGTCACATACTCAGATCTCACGTTTTCCACTCCAAGGTTTGAAGCCTGGTAGGGTTCCAGGAAAATGCATGCTATTGTCTGTGGTAGCCATGTCTAATTAACTAGTCATCCAGTGACACTTTATTTAGCTCCATGAGGTGGGGATACCCCTTATTCATTCAATATTTTATCTATAATGCCTACACTGGCCCCCAATAAGGCCAAACAAGTGTTGATAAATGAATAGTCCCTCTGACTTGAGAGGACGTTTATAGAGCTCTTTACTCCAGCAGACACGGGAACCATGGATGGTTACCCCTTTTGCTCTAACCTTTCAGAGTTTGCAGGGCTTCATCGCCACCCCAACAAGAAAGACACGAAGATCACCCTCACAGACTCACCTGGACCACCTCTGCTCCCACACACTCAAGTTCTCTGATGTTTCTAACAGAGACATCAGAAGACACGCTTTTATCATTGCCGGGTTGACCAGAAGGACTGGAAAAAGCCCACTCTGCTAGGCGAGCCTGCGTCCACTGGCACCATGGGAGGCTAAAGTTGTGTTCATCCTCAGTTTCCCCTGTACCCCGACTCACTCCTCACTTTCTGATAGGCCAGCCTCAGAAGGCCTCCAAGAGCAGGTGTTTCAGGCCTGTCGCCCTCAAGAAAACTTCAGCTCCTTGTGACAGAGATGCCAGTTCCCGACCACCTCTGTCCTCCCAGCTTCTCCGGCAGGGGCTGGATCTCTTCTGTTCCATCTGACAGCCCTGGTGGGTCTCCAAGCAGGAGCAGGAATACACGAGCTGGCAGGGAGTCGGCATCCCATCCACAGCCACCTTCTCAGATTCCTTTTCATTTTCCCTACCTCGAACTCCCCATTGTCCCCAAATGACCATAAAAGAGCAGCACAGTTCAGGGTCAGAAAGTCTCTGTGGAGCACCCAGGCCATGCACTACAATACGTTGTCATCGGTGCATTTATAATCCTATTCACAACTATAGCTTTTCGGCCTCGCTCTCGCCTGAGAGATGCTGACTTCGTAAACACCCCCAAGTATTACAGGCTAGGGCCTGGCCTCCCAGCGTGGCAGGGAGTGTGTGAACATTAAAGAGTCAGCCCCTTTCATCTGACTGTGAAACAGTCCCAGTAGACTCTCCCACTTCATAACAGTCAACAACCGCATCCTTGACCTCAGTGAAGTCAAAGGCAAAAGCCTCAGACAGTGGAAAAAGCCCCCGTTGACTTGGGTGAGAAATACGCTGTCCCCTCCACGACAATGGCCCACAGGGAGTGTAAACTCCAGTGAGCAGGAGGGTTGCCACAACTGAGACCAAGCCGTCATTTCTGCTGACGCTGCCAGCACCCTCTGCCCAGAACACTTCCTCTGTTATCAAATAGAGCAAAGCTAGCAGAAAGTCAGTGAATCGAGTGTTTACTTGGCAGCTGAGTGTTGATAAAATGTTGGCCTTGGTGTGGTTCTGGGCGCGGCGACAGCGAGAAGTGAGGAGCAGGTGATGGCCCTTAAACAATACCCTGTTCCGGGTTTTCCGCCCAGCGTTTGCTCCCTCAGCCCAGAAGCCTGGCTCTCAGCGCCTGTGTTTATGTGGAGCCCGGCTCAGGGTCACTCGGGTTGAGTGGCATCCAATTGGTGTGGGTCCCACAGCCAGAGTCCCACTGCCAAGACAGATTAGGAGCCGCCGACAGGAAAGAGAAGGAAGGAACAAAAAGAGAAAATAATTTAGCGAGAGCAGCCTCAAGTCACAGATGTTGCCAGGTTGCTGAGCTGATAGGAGCCTTCTCTACTTGTGAAGAATTAAAATCAGCCACTAAGCCAGTCAAAATAATCTTCAGACTGTCTGAAACCCATGGACGGCAACATGGATGTGTGGACGCTGCTGTCAGATCGTGAGTGCGGGAGAGCAGACAGTGAAGGGGTAGAGCAAGAGCCAGCTCTATGGGGACCAGAGCCCATCTTCTCAGAGAGGCAAAATTAATAATAATAATAACAATAGTAACTACTGTTACAAGTATTGTTAGTATAATGATAGGGCATTAAACAAACCTCCACGAAGCTGTTTGCTCACTTAGGCAGATATCAACCCTTTCTGTCTCCCTTAGGGTTTGCTGGAGCCTTGTAGCAAATGCTAGATTCATGCCCCTCTGACACCAAAAAGAAAACAAATTGTCTCAAGTTTGTGGCCTGAATAATCCACCAGGACAATAATAGGAATATAGACATTTACACAAAAGTTCAACCATCATACAAAAGGACAGTCTTTCTCTGATGGACCTTCTCCCTGAAACCTAAAGGAGTGAGAAGCTCTGAGTGTTGAGAAACCCATGTTTTCCTCCTGACTATGCCGTGAGCTGTCACCGTGGCCTTGAGCATGGTCCTGACCTTCCCGTGTCCCCTTGGGTCCAGGAAGGAGCTGCTGTCTGCTGTCCCCGCCTCGACAGGAGACACCAAGGCCATGCTCACACCCTGTGAGAAAGACAGAGTGCCCCCCAGAAGCAAGCTCTGTGGGATGCTGCTGCTGCGTCTTTTGCAAGAAAACACACTTTTGCAAGTCACACATAACATCATTCAGAGTTATAGACACAGATCCCTAGAGGAATAGGAACTGGAGTGGGCAAAAGTGTGTTTTCACACATAACATCATTCAGAGTTATAGACACAGATCCCTAGAGGAATAGGAACTGGAGTGGGCCGGGGGGGGATAAAAAGTCAAGTGGAAAAGGACAGGAAAGTTGTTTTTCCTTTATTCTCTGTTTTTCATTACAGAGGCCACCCCCTAATCACCCTAGTATAAGTTTCACAGATTAAGAACCCCATATACTGGGACACACAGCCATCCCTGCATCATCGGGATACATGTCATTGGAGACTCATTCAGAAAAACTCTTCCCAGACTGACCAGTGACTGACTCAACAGGGCAGCCATAAGAGGCAAGGTGGAACCATAAGTCAGGCAGAGAGGGCAGGATGCTGAAACTTGCAAAGTGGACATGAGGAAACCCAGCCCAGACCCCACTCAGTGAAGGACACGCAGCCCCAGTGGCAGGCAGAGCTGTCAGCCCCTTCTCAGGTGAGCTCTGTGCAGGTGCTTGACCAGGTGGCCCACAAGCAACACCAGGGCAGGAGGGAGTATAAACACCCAGCCTTCGGCCATCTGTGCTCCCAAGCTGCACAGAGCGTTGGCCGAGGCTGTCACACCTGCATCACACTGGACTTCTCCCTCTTTCCACTCGTGCTTTCCTTTCCCTCCTTCCACCGACTTTGGCCTCTTAATAAACATCCTATACTCTAAACTCCACCTCTGAGTCTGCTCTGGACCTGTAACAATGAGGAAAGAGAATAGGTGGAATTCTCCAAGACAGAAAATGAGAAGGGCAAGGGACAGACCTGCCTTCTTTTGTGCTGTCATCACTGTTGCTTGCCTGAGTTTCTGTTGTGGCCAGACCCTGGAGTATAGTGGACCAGGAGTTGGGTTTCCATCCTCGCTGTCACTCACTGCAGTGGGACCTTGGACTGATCGACCTCTCAGGGCCTCTGTTTACCCACTAGCGAATGGGGAGAGGAATGCTCTTATCTGGGAGTTGATAGGGTCTATTTGTCAGGGCCTATTACGATATGAATATGGACGTGAACATGCAGGGGAAACCATAAAACTCCATCTGCTAGTGACCATTTCTCTCCCCTCCAACCTGAGCTCAGAAAGCCAGTGGCAGCTTGAAGGCCATAGCCTGAAAGGAAGAGTTTTCACCCTGCCCTTCCATCCCCAGGATGGTAGGGAGATGGCAGGGAACAGTAGGGGCTGAGACGAACAGGAGAGGGGAACACACAGTCTCATTAAACTCTCATGCCAGAGGTCACACTGAGTACTTGCTATAGGCCAGGGACTGTGCCAGTCTCTCACGGTGCTCAGTGGGGGCCATGGACATGAACTACAGAAACCCACAAACAGATAAAAACTTCCCACAGGAAATGAGCTGTGCGAGAGGAGCCGCAGATGGCATCCCTGAGGAAGTGGCTCTTGAACCAAGAGATAAATGATGGGTAGGAGTTATGTCGACAAAGAAGGGAGGGAGGGTGATCCCTAACGCCAAGAAAATGCAAGTGCACAGGAGACCTCCCCTCCCCATGTGGAGGGGAGCAGTGGGCACAGAGCCTGCGAGGGGAAGCTGGAGAAGCTGGGAGTGGGTTGTGGGACCTAGCTAGAGAGGTAGGTGAGGACCAGATGGGGCAGCTCCTGGCAGGTGAGTTAAAGACAGTTATCTTTACCCTGAGTGCAGTGGGAAGCCACAGGCTGGCTTCATGCAGGGAGTTCAGATGATCAGCCTGGTTGCACAGGGAAGGACAGGTGGGAGGGAGGACAGAGTGGGTTATGTTAGTGATAGCTCGCACTGATGGATTTACTATGTGCCTGGCACACTTATCAGTATTTAAATGAAGCAGGCACCTAATGAAACAGGAACCATCAGGACCCTCATTTTAACTATGAAGAAATTAAAACACAGAGAAAACAAGTAACTAGGACTCCAACCAAATTATCTGGCCGTGAAGCTCCACATTTAACTACACAAAGTGAGACAATGGGTAGACCAGATGGATGGTGATTTAGCTCCACATTTAACTACATGAAGTGAGACAATGGGTAGACCAGATGGATGGCGATTTCAGTCATTTTAATTGGTTGTTAGCTGAGAAGCGGATGCATTTTGAAGATATGTAAGAGGTCCAATGGCAAGACAGAATTCAGTTATAGGTTGGTTGTAGGGATGTGGGGGAGATGGTCTCATGGACAGTGCTGCGGTGGAAGTCAGGGGTGCCACTCATGGAAACATGGGGCATGGGAAAAGAGCCAGGGTTGTGGTGCTTTGGGGCTGAGACAGGAGGCAGGGGACAGCAGGAGTCCACTAGGATCTGCAGAGTGCTGAGCTGCCTTAGTGACATATTATGGTAGTATTGGATTCTTGGAGAAAGACATGCTGTTTCAAGACAGCAGCTCTCACTGCTTGGTTCTGACCCATCTGTCATACTCATTGATTTAACATAATCTAGCTAGTGTGCACACAGGGGAAGGGGCCACTACCTCACTGAAAGTCCTTTTTGGAAGCAAGCAAGTCCCCCACCCCTCCTCGGCTGGAAATCAGCAACAAACCATCCATCGAGCATGACAGTGTCTACTAGGCAGTGAAAATGAAGAAGTGTGTGATGTGGGGGTAGCAGGTACGAGTTAGATTTTGAGACAGAGTCTGTATTAGTTTTCTCAGGCTGCTGTAACAACAGAAGTTTATCTTTACATGGTTATGGAGGCTAGAAGTTCAAATCAAGATGCCTTGTGGTTGGTTTCTGGTAAGGACTCTCTTTCCGGCTTGCAGTCGGCTCCCTTCTCCATGTGTCCTCACCTGGACTCTTCTCAGGACTTCCCACGTGAATTTGGAAGAGGGTGACACAGTTCACTGCGTAACAGATGCCAAGCCCTATCTGTTACGAGTTGTGAGATTACATCCTTGCACAATTCACCCATCTTTCTAAACGTCAGTTTTCCTGCCTGTAAAGTATGGTTACAGAGAGGATGCAATGATATCATATCTGAGAGATCTAGACAAGCCCAGAGCTGGACAGGAAGTCACCAAGCGATGGTAGAAATTACTCTCTAGAGGCCATCAGAGCCTACAATCTCTCTTCACACTTGGACCCCTGGGGGCATCGGCCCCCACTCCCATTTCCTCTTGGCTTTACTCTCCTGATCCTGTGGCCTCTCCTGCACGAATAGTGGCCATGCGCCCTGAGGGTGCTCTGAGCTACCAGCCCAGAGGGGAGTGCTCAGCGTCCCACAGATGTTTTGTCCATGTTCTGCCGCAGTGGTGTTTGCCACTTGCTTCCTTCAAAGGAAGCCCCACCTATGGGGTTTGCTCAGTGGGAGCAGGAGGTCAGGGCAGAGGAAAAGGAGTTTATGTGAAGAGAGTCTCAGACACTGAAAGGGCATTTTTCATGGGATTCATGAATGAAGTGATTCCCTCCGCTGTGAGGCCCGCTCCTTCCTCACTGCTGGTTCCCAGGGGAAGGGTTAGCCTGTCTGTGACCGCTGTGACCCCTGGGAGGGGTCTCATATGTCTGGAGAAGGAGCTGCTCTGTGGGGTTTTGCCAGCAGTCTCAGAGGTGGTGGGACCCATGTGCGGTGGCCCTTCACAGGGTGATGAGACTGGTAGCCGGGTCACACGTTTTATCGCTCCACAACACTAAAGACTTGAGAGTAGGACAGGAAATGGTGCAGCTGAGACCCCAACACCATGGTCTGATGGCTTGAGGGAAAGAGGGATTCCTAGAGACCCCAGACCCTGGGAGGGGAAAGGCTTTGCTTATGAAACCTGGGGAGGCACAAGGTTTGAGGACAGGACTTTGTGGGAGAGGAAGACTCCTGCAGACAGGGCTCCCCTGCCTGGGCTGTCCCAGCTGCCAGCAACCCTTAAGGAAGAGCACAGTGCCCTTGCTGAGATGCCCCAATATTCTATCACTGTTCGCATTTGAAACAAGTAGCTGTGGCTGTGTGTGCGCTTGTAAAAAGCGTGCGTGAAGCACAGGCTGCTCTGCGTGTTAATTTGTTCCAAGCCTCACACGCCTGCTGGGGGTTGCTCTGTGTGAAAGCCCAGGCAGTTCCGGCAGCAGCATACACCCCTGGACCTTGAATTTTTCGCCCTTCCAATTTCCCTCTACACAAGCCCAGACTGACAAAGGAGCAGGGTATGAATGACGTCTAGGGAACTGGGCTAGACCTTCCAGGAGTCCAGGTACCCAAACCGCTCCCCCCTGCCTGCAGTATTCACTGGGTCCCAGAATGGAAGTCCTTTTTATTTCTTAAATATGCTCCCATGGGACAAAAATGTCGGTGTTGGATAACCACTCTAACAGGATAACAGTAGGAAAGGTGCTTTCATGTTGGGTATCAATTCTCTAAAAAAATAAATAAAAACCGGGCTCATGTCTCAAAAAGAAAGAAAGAAGTCACTAAGTTTCACAGGATTGTCGCTATCTGAACATAAGTGGGAGGAAAAATTCATGAGCACAGTTTTTTTTTTAAGTATTTTAAAAAGAAAAGAAAAAAAAAACTAAAATGTACACTTTCTGTGTCCTGGGAGAGAGAGGGAAAAGAGAAACCAGCCATGCACCTGACCCCTCGCTACCCTCTCTCCAGATGGGAGGGGTCTCACATGTCTGGAACCTCCCGGGCTGGGGCTCCGTCAGGCACCCCGACGTCCCTGTTTCCTGGAATCTGCTAAAAGAAAATGGCAAACCAGCCAAGATATTTGACTGAGGTTTGTTAAGAAAACATAGTCTCAGTTCGGGTTGTTTTCTGAGAGGAGGGTCAGAGAGATGTGGTTTAAGCAAGAAAATTGCTCGTGGACAGCTATGGAAATAATGAGTCTTTTCACTGCCCCGCATGTCTCTGGCTGCGGTTGCAGGCGGCAATGTGGAGCAGTGTTTGCAGAGTACCTGGGGACGTGGGCAGGGTGGACGGCCACGGGGAAGGCCGGGCGGGGAAACATCGCTCCGTGTCGGTTACCAGGGCAGCTCCACTGCCGGGGCCTGTGCGTAGTACTTCAGGGAAGGGGAGAAGGCTCTGGTTTCTGCAGCCTGGCTGGACTCCCCAGTGAAATAAGAGAACCCGCTTTATCTGACCTGTCATCCACACTCCCCAGAGAAGAACGCTGTTCACTTCTCTGACGTGTACCCAGAGCGATCCTCAAAGCGCTGATTTCCATGCTCTTTTTTAAGGACATGTCAACCAAAGTCTAAACTGTTCCACTTGACCTTGAAGAGGGTTTCAGGCAGTTAAAGTCCATGGTACAAAAGCATAAATGGTTTCCGCAGCTCTGAATCAACCAAATAAATAATAGGAATGACTCTAAAAGGCAGATAGTTGTAGCTGTTTAACCATCAGAATTCGTTTTTCTCTCTCTGACGTACCTTTGCATTAACCCTCTGTGGTGTCATGTGTCTGTCGCGCCCCATCATTTTGGGAGATCATGCTACATTTGCTTTTATATTTTGGGTTAAACTCAAAAATCTACCAAACTACTTTCACTAATCGGTGGAGATTATGAGGCTCACACAGTGAGGACGGGTCATCTGTACTCAGTCACTCAGTCCACACTCCCTGCCCTCCCCGAGCCCGCTGACATTTACTCCGTAGCTGCGGGACGCCTGGTGCTGGGCCAGGCGTGGGCATGGCGGGATGAGCCAGACCTCAGCCCTGAAAACAAAGAGCTCTCTGGCTACGCAGTAACATCTGTAACACCGCGGGAAGCCAGAGGAGGGGGCGGACAGTTCCCACAAACGAACAAACGAAATCCCCAGAGAGGGAGAGAATTGATGCTGGGCCTGGGAGGGTGGGGGAGACTTTGGCAGGAAGAAGCAAAGGGCTGAGGAGCTCCGGGCAGATGACTGTCCCAGCATGAGCAAACTGGGGACGCCAGAAATCTGGACAACCGAGGGGCTGAAACGGCAGTTGTCTGCCAGATGCAGAATGGAGTGGTGGGTGATTCGTGTCAAAGGCAGAACATGGAGAATCTTCAGGAGATAGGAATTTGGGCTTGCTTTTTTTTAATTTTTATTACTATTATTATTTTTTTATATAGCAGCTGGAGACAGAGAATATGTGGTTGGGGCAGGAAAACATAAGGGGCCTGGAAGAAAGTTCAGTCAGGGGTCAGGGGTCAGGATGAAGACTGGACCAAGGAGGCGGGCTAGACAGGCAGGGGTAAGAGGCAGGGGAAGCAGACCTGCACGGGAGTCCGAGAGAGCAGTAGGGGGTGGGGGCTCGTCGGGGGGCGGAGAGAAGAGGGGGCTCTGAGGAAGGCACATTGGACCAAGCTTCTGGGCTTTGTCCCGGTTCTACACTGGGCAGCTGTGTGACCAAGATTTGATCCCTCTGGCTGCCAGTTTCTCGAAAGTGAGGGGAAGGGCTGGGGGAATCAAAGGTCCTGGACACGGCCACCGGAGGGAACAGCTGGACCAGTTTGGAAAAGAGAAACTCAGAGCCGGAGGTGACCCTGGGGATGGTGGTTCTCAGACATTGGTGTACCTCAGAATGACCTGGGGGCTTTGTCAAGAGGTGGGTCAAGAGCCCAGGACCCACGCCCGGAAATTCAGATGCCATCTGGGGGCTGCCTTTGACGCTGCAGACTTTGGGAACCCTAACGTCACATCTGGAGTGTCATCCGACCCTCTCAGACTGGAGGAAAGTGAGGCCTAGCCTAAAGGGGGCACCTCCCACCTGCCCCACCATCCAGCGTGGGGAATCCCAGCAAGGGGGCTGCCACCTGCACGTCTCTGCTTCCCACTTGGTCCCTGCCTTGGCCCAGCCCCGTGACTTGCTGAGAAGCCACTGAGCTCAAAGGGTCCCCAGGAGCCAAATGTGAGGCTGCAGAATTCAGAGAAGCTGGTCTGATGTGACGCAGGGGCTGGCTCCTCCGTGCCACCAGTGGCGGCACTGGCCAGGACTCACCGCAGTCGGCAGCCCCCACTGGGTCCTCTGGAGAGCAAGGCGGGCTTCACCAACCCACCTCCCTTTATCCTTTGAGACCTGCTCATGCCCTGTGGTCCACACCTCCTCCAGCATTGGCACCGGGGAGCTCGTTCGTTGGAAATGCAGAACCTCAGGCTCACACTAGACTGTCACTTGGAGCCTGTAGGGTAACAAGATTCCAAAGGACTTTGTGTGTGCGCACACTGAACTCTGAGGCACTCTGGTCCCTGCCTCCTCAGCCACCGATACTCGGTCCTCACACCCAGGGTAAAGAAAGGAGGGAGTCCTAGCTGAGTGGCTGGTAGGAGTGTTGTTCCGAGCACCAGAGGTGCCAGTTTGATCCCTGGTAGGGCGCACATGGGAGGCAGCTGATCAACGTGTCTCTCACATGGATGTTTCTCTCTCACTCTCTCTTCCTCCCTCTTAAATAGATGATCATGTCCTCGGGTGAGGATTGAAGGAAAGAGAAGAAAGAAAAAGAAGAAGGAAGGGTGGGGAGGGAGGAAGAACCACCGGCGCTGGCCTGCTAGCTTCAGTCGGCACACCTTTCCTTCTCATTTTCCTGTTCACACGTGAAAGCTTTGGCAACGTAAAGCAGGACAGGAGGGTGGCGGATTTAAGAACCTTGAAATAAAAGCTCTTCTGTTTGCCTTTCACTTCCCTAGAAGGGAGGCTCATTCCCTGTTTCTACAAGAGACCTTAAGCTGTGTGGATTAGGGACACGTCACTGCCACTCTGAGCAGGAAGCGCACTAATCCCGGAGCTGGCCTGCAGCAGCCAACTGAATCCCCGGTTAATCAGATTGGCTTCCACCTTGAAGAGCGAAGCAAATTCTAACAAAACAACCGGGCACCTGGGCTTGACCCTCTTCTCGGTCCGTTCCCGCACGGTGGGACGCAGGTGGCTCCGCTGGCCCAGACACCTCCGGGGCTCCAGGCAGCGGACGCGCGGGCAGAGCACCAGGCTGTCCGTCCCCAGCTCCGCGCCAGGCAAGCTGCGTCCTGGCGCGGAGCCCGGCTCTCCCGGCCTGTGCCGAGGGTTAAGAACCACTGTACCTGCTGAGCGGTGGAGGGGATTAGGAGCTCGTGGGCGTGCTCACCTGCTAGCTAGTCCACAGAAAGGAGTTTCCTTTCTGAACTCCTGCCTACAGCTGTGCTAGTCCTGGCAGAAGGGGCGGCGGAGCAAGGCTTTGATGCGGGCCAGCGACCGGGCTCCCTAACACCGGCAGAGCGGGCTGTGTTCCCCACCGTGGGGGGGTCCCCAGAAAGGTTTTTCCCTGAAGCAACAATACAAACCAAATAGGCGCCCAAAGACTGGAGGGGAGTCTTGAGTAAGAGAAGCCGCCGCCGCGGTATTAGCGCTTCTCCTAGGAAACCCTAGCGCCACCTCTCGGACGAGAGTGGTGTTGACTCGGGTCCCTGGTAGGTTTGGCCGGTCCTCTCCCTCCTCCTCTCAACAGGCCTTTGGCGTCAGAACCCCAGGCTTCTCCCCGGAAAAACGCGCGGAATTACTTGTCTATACATTCTTGCATCTCTCTTTCCCCCCTCTCCCACGCAAGCCGTTCTTTCCCCCTGGGTTCACTGGGTCTGTGACCGCTATCTCCACGTTTCTGCCCTGGTTTCTAAAAATGCAACTTGGTCCAAACTTTCAAAAAACTAGTTCTGTAAGAGGATTACGGTGATCACGGATCACAAGCGCCTTCCTCCTGCCCCCTGAGCCCGGGCAGAGACACAGCCCTTCACATCCCCGACTCTGCTGCCAGACAGCTCTTGGCCAGGTCCCCCCTCCACCCAGCCCTCCAGGCGTGCGACCTTGGGTCATTTATGTAACTCCTCTGGGCCTTGGTTTCCGCAACCGTGAAACCGGCTGATTGCAGAAACCACCTGGAGGCTGTTGCCCCATTAAATGAGTTAATACCCGGAGCACAGAGAACAGGTCCGCGGCGTATTAAGAGGCATGTGTGTGCCACTGTTGGCTTTCGGTGTCTGTTCTCTGCCGCAGCACTTACCACAGTGGCACGTGACTGCACTTGGCTCGCTGAGTCCCCGGCAGGCCAGCGTCTCTGAGTGTGTGCAGTGGAAGCAGGTGGGGTCTGGGCCACGCCGGGAAGTGCACGCAGACGCCGCTGTGGGAGGCAGGTGCTCCTTCTCCGGGCCTGTTGTTAGACCCACTGACTCAACCGGAACGCCCAGGGGCGGTGACTATCCGCACGCGCCCCGCCCCCCGCGTGGAGCCCGGCACCTGGCCCCTTGGAAGTGCTCCGTTCATGGTTCGTGGGTTTCTCATAACACAAATACGAGGGAAGACCCCCCCAAGACAAAATTTATTTATAAAAAATTGTGTGCTTCTTCTTACATTTAAATTTCAGTCACCTGCAAAGTGTTCTCCATTTGATGCAACACACCTATCGAGATGTTTTTTCCACTTCCCAAAAACCGTTTTTGAACTCATCAATTTTGATGCCTTTTAGTGCTTCTGCCATTTTTGTTTGTTTGTTTGTTGTTTGTTTCACCTCTTCCATATCGACAAAATGTCTCCCTCGGAAAACTTTTCTTATCCGGGGAAACAGAAAAAGAAATCACTCGGGGCAAGATCAGGTGAACAGGGAAGGTGGACATGGGAGTCACGCTGTTTTTTAGTCAAAAACTGCTGAGCACTCAGTGTGGTGTGGACCTGTGCACTCACAAATCTCCTGTCATGAAATGGGTGGGTGCTTGAAAGAGTTTTAAAAACAAATTCACTGCAGCCAAATGCAGCCTCTCACAACAGTGCCAGCTGGTGCGCTAGCACAGATGAGTTCCTAAAACACTCCTATTCAGGAGGCCTGTACTATAAGGGGCCTGCCCTCCAGAAGGGAATTCCATTCTGGGGAAGGTTCCCCCTTGTATATGGAAACAGGTTACAGGTGAGTGTGATGGGGATTCTGGCTCTGAATATGATGATGTTTTATTACAAAGGAATGACTCTCCCTGTGGCATCAACTATGAAACATGGAAACTTGTTCTTTAAGCATAGGGACAGCTGACTGAGAGAAGGGAAAGCCAAATCACCCTTCACAGGGTGTAATGCTGTTGAGTCACCAACACGCCACCCTTTGTGAAGGGCTCGCACGCAGTTACAATGGGGGCGCAGTCTGTGAGCTCTTTCCAAGGATCTGAAGGGAAACACTTCTCTTTTTATTTGGAAGTATGCCTGCAGCCCTCAGCGAATAACCCTGGCCGACCAGCTCTTCCCAGGGCACCTGACTCCTCCATCCTGTGACCCAGGAGAACACACAGCCCACGGGCATGAAGACATTCCAACGCACCCAGGAGGGGCCGGCCTGGGCCCTGGAAGTCACAGCGGGGGCAGAATCTCCAGGGGCTCAGGTTTCATTGCCTGTAATCTCCCCGCACCCAAGGCCCCCAGGACCACCAGTAGATCGGCTGACCTTAAGGTTCCAGCCCTGGCTCTTCTCAGGGGGACTGCCTCCAAACTTCTCCCATCAGCGTGAACTGAAAGGACACTGGAGCTTCGACACTGAAGCTGACAAGACTTACACACACACACACACGTTCACAAAGTGTGTGTCCACAGGTTTAATCCCAGATTTACAGCACACAGGACACTGAGCAACTGGCTCCTAGCTGTTTCCAGAGAGATGAGTGACGCCTTTACACAAAATTTTCCCAGCTGGGAAGGCAGGTGATGAGTTAGGAGTTGGGTCTGGGTTCTCAACAGAAGCTGCTGTGGGTGCGTGCAGCTCTGGCGCCACCTGGTGGAAATACGGGGCTGTCCCAGTGCTTGGCGGCCAGCCCCTCACCTCCTGCCTGGCCCAGAATTCTTTCCAACCAGCCCTTCTTAAGGCGTGGTGACCGCAGGGTGTGTTCTAGAAATACTTTTAACATTGCACCTTCTTCGGGGGGCCTTCTCCAGGAAGGTGGGGGAACAACTCAGTCAATATGAGTTGAAAATATGTTTCAAAGGGATCAGAGCTCTGAGATTGCAGGTCACAAAACACACACTCACAGGGACAGACACAGACATACAGACAACAGACACGCGACTCTCACATGTGTAGACACACACACTCAAGGACATACACATACACATATACACACAAACACGCACACTCAGAAACAGGCACACACATGCAGGGACACACACACACATACCAGGACATGAAAAAAGACAAGTGTGTGCCCAGTTTCTGTCCCCAGTTCTCTCCAGCCCTGCCCAGACTCCTGGGGGCAGCCTGCCTGCTGCACCCTGGCTTCTCCGAATCCCGCCACCTTCCAGAGTGGGAGGGAAGCATTCAAAATGATGGTTCCTGATGTCCACAGAAGCTGCCTTATCAAGGTCCTGCCTCTGGTCAAAAAACAAACAAACAAACAAACAAAAAACCTCTCCTTGTCTGCAACCTCTGATAAGGAGGCAGGTCTGGCCGTCCCAGGAGAAGGAACAATGGGACAAGCCAGGATCTTCCGGAGGGAGGCAGCATGGTTGCTGGTTTACACTCACATTCCCTGCCTTCATCAGGGTGAGGGCAGAAGGTCCTGGGTTGACCACTCCCACCCCACCCCACCCCACCCCACCCCACCCCACCGCCCTCCTGGGGGGCTGCTGGCCCTCCAGGCTGCAAAGACATTCCTGGTGAGGGCTGGTGACTCACTGAGCTGATGGCGACTTGGAGGCTCCGTGTCTCTTCCCCAGACAGGGCACACGAAAGCGAGGGATGACACTTCACGACACACGAGGGGACCCTGCAGGGAGCTCATGTGAAGTGACAAGAGACCAGGGAGAGAGGATTCACAGAAGATGAAGGGACACCTCACAAATCAGAAACCCAAAGTGCCAGCTGTCCACAAGTCCCGACAGCTGTGGGGAAGGCGAGGGGCACCTACCTGGCAGGAAACCTCAGCTTTCAGGCTCCAGTGAGAATCTCGCCTCAGCTCTGTGACCTTGGGCAGGCCACTTAACCTCTCTGAGCCCCAGCTCCCTCATCCACAAAAAGAGGGTGTCTTACCCAGCTTCCAGCCACCATGTGAATAATCGTGTATTTGCTCATCCTGGGATGCTTACCCACCCTGTGAATCCTACTGTTAATGCAGCTTCCTCTAAGAGCTAGAACGGCACAGTGACTAATCATAGATGCTTTGAATTAGACTCTGGTTCAAATCCTGTCCCTGCTGCTTAACAGCCACGTGAGCTTGGACAAAATGATTTTAACCAATGCTCAGTCTTTTTTAAGTGAATAAACAGAACCTCTGTTTATGTATTCTTCGTCAGTGCAGTAAGACAGCTTTCCTGGGAGCATGGACAAGACAGTGTGGGCTTAAAATCCAGTGACCATCGCATAATGCCACTTTGAAAAACTGCGCCACATGAAGGCAAATGCAGGGAGGTACAGATACCCGCAAACTCTCAGGTTTAGAAAATAGGATGACAGCGGCGATTTCTTCAAAGGAGAACTGTGACATGAACCAATCTGACACAGGTCCTATGGCGAAGTTGGAACCATTATTCCCCGCTGTGGCACGTTTCCACAGGGAGGGCCTTTCAGTAGGGACTCTCGCTGTCTCCACCCCTTCCGCTCTTCTCCACAGGAAGAGGCGGGGTTACCTTGCCGGAAGCCATCTCCCTCTTCGTTTTGTGGTCACCCTCTGTGAAAAAAGATGGTCAGCCTTTGGGCTGCACCTCTTCTGCGGGCTTCTTGGACTATCCTGGCTTTCTGTTAAGGCGACTGTACCAAATCGCTCTCTGCCCTCTAGCCCAAATTCTTTCTTACATATTTAACCTCCACCGCACCCCTCCTTAGCTTCCTCAGTGGAGAGCCAGCCCTGGCTCCTGGCTCCGATGCCTGCGGAGGGGTGGAAGTAGCGAGTCTGGCGCTGGGTCGAGGTTCCCGGGGGCCGCCTGACTCTTCCAGCTGAGCCGTGTCTAATGCTGAGCAGACTGTGACCAACAACCCCAAGACGCGCGCTTTTGTGGAGGCGTGCTGCGGTGTGGTGGGTGTGGGGGCCTTCCTCCTAAGTGAGAAAATGTGGGGCTGACAGACAGGATGCGTTTCAGCCTCCCCGCAGCGGAGGCTGCAGTCACTCTGGAGACCCAAAGTCGCAGGGGCGTAAGGGATTCTAGCGACTGCGCGATGTTTTTAGCTCCGGAAGGTGCTCCTGCCCCGAGGACGAAGTGAGGCTGCCCGGGACACAGCTTCCAAGCCGTCGTCATTTCAGACGCTCTTCCCTGACCTTCCCTGTCCGTGTGCATGACATTTCGTCGTTTGCAGAACCCAAATGGCACAGAAAGGAAAACGACCTAAATAGCCAAGAAGCCCGCCCCCACTCAACTTCCAGGTGCTGCTCAATAGCTGGCGAGTGATCACGTGGACCCTGTGGGCACGTGACAGGGCAGGGGTTGGCCTTTCCTTACGGTGCTTTTCTGGTTTCATGTTATTTTTTGAGTTTGGCCCAAGGGCGTCCCTGCTGAATCCAGACAGTTACCTTTTCCTTATTCATTCATCCGCACAGGGGAAGACATTTACTGGTAGCTTACTGTTGCCATGTGCCAAGCAGCGTCCTGGACTGAGGGACCAGACATGTAATCTTGCTTCCAGTGTCACAGCGGACAGTCCTGCTGCTGCTGCTCCACAGCCGGTCTGGGCTCCCTCACCCCCCTCGGCTCCAGCTGGCCTGTGTCCCTCCGCACGAGTGTGCGCGGAACTGATGCTGGAAGCAGCCCCACACAGAGGAGAGAAGTCCTCTTTCACGATCCGTTTTACAAAATGCCACCTGCGTTGGAGTGGTCCTGTCCCCCCACCCCATGTGATGTCAGCGCGAGGCCAAATAGTTTCAGAATAGGAATTTGAGAGTCGGTCCTGGGGTAAACATCGGTTCACCTGGGGGCGCCGAGCAGCTTGTTTAATCCGAGGGTCGGCATTTTCCATCTTTGATTTGTTTCAGGAGGAAATTGCAAGGACCAAGCAATGAGACAACGCGTTTGAAGTGTTCAGCAGTGTCGGCCCCTTCGCTCACCAGCGGCTGGACATTCCGCGCCTCGTGTCCCAACCCTGACCTGCTTGTCACCGGTGCTGTGCTCAGCAGCCCTGCTCCCAGGTGTTTTGAACACGGTGCAGATCCCAGCGTCTGTAAGTTCCAGTTGTTTGTTAAACTTGGCCCATCCCTTCACCTGCTCTTTGGGATCCTGAACTTGTCGCGTAACCTGTTGTCTTCTCTGCCCCCAGCAGCTGGAGTTGTCTCAGTGTACCATCCAGGCCCTCACCTAGGAGGGGATGAGTAAGTAAGGTCAAGGGCAGTGACCTGGAATCTGTCCCCAGGACCTTCCTCCTAGGTGGGTTAGTACTCTTGCCCGTGTCTACCCAACCAGTCATGACCTTGTAGAATCTCCAAACTGGTTTATGAAGTCCTCACAAAATGAAACTCTGGCTACCATTTTGTATTATTTTCTTTAGGGAACATGAAAAATGAACTTTTTAAAAAAGTCAAGTTCTTGCATTTAACATGCTTCCTGCTGAAGTCTGTAATTCAACTTGTTCTGGAACAAATCGTAACCAAGTAATATGATGTCTTGCCTCACCAAAATAATATTTTGTAAAAAAAAGTTTATGAGAAAATGAATGAAGCTTTTTTGCTTTATAAAATTAGTTTAAAATAAAAAGTATTAAGTTAGAAGAGTCCACATATTTATTTCCATATAGAACTAACTTGGGCTGGCTTTTCCATAAAGTCAAAAGAAAATTAAATACCACTGAAAAGCTGGCATTAGCTTTATATTTTCAACATAAATCTTTGCAAATTCATCAGAGAAAGAGCATCAGACTTGTTGAAAGAAGTCCACACTGCTCGTGAGAGAGGGGGCCTTGGAGCACAGGGCTTCAGGTGTGCAGAGTGTAAAAAATGCTAGAAGATACACGCATCCAGGGTGTGTGAGCAGAATTCTAATACGGCCCCAAGATTTCTATTTCCTGATGGACACACCCTACAAAATCTTTCCTGTTGGATCATGACTGAAACCGTGAACATGAAGAATCCTGACTCCTGTGATTAGGTTATTGTCTGTGGTAAGAGTACATTTTCAGGTGTTATTAAGGTCCTAATAAGTTGACTTTTAATTAATTTTAAAAGAGAGAGATTATCCTGGGTGGGCCTGGTTTAATCAGGAGAACCCCTATAGAAGTCAGAGTGACAGTGAGAAGGCATCTCCTGCTGGCCTCAAAGGAGCCACACTGCCTGGCTGAGGAGAGGGCCAGGTGGCAAGGACCCCGGGTGGCCTCTGTGAGTTGGCAGTGGCCCTGGCTGACAGCCAGGAAGGAAAAGAGACCTCAGTCCTGCAATCGCAAGGAACTGACTTCTGCCAACAACCAGTGACCTTAGGACAGGGTCCCTGCTTCGGATGAGACCACAGTCCCGGCTGACCCCTGGGTTTCAGCCTGGTGAGACCCTGTGCAGGGGACACAGTGACGTGGTGCCCGGATTCCTGACCCACAGACGCTGTGAGAGAGCAGATGTGTGCTGTGCGTGGTCATTTGTCACTCAGCAGTAGATAACTAATTCATATGGGACCAGTGAACAGTCGGGAGGAGAGCTGTCCAGAGGAAGTGCCACCCAGGATCACACGTCCAGAGTAAACTGGCTTGACCTCATGGGCAGATTCCATGCGGCCACAGAAACAAGCTTGGTGGGATTGAGATTTCACACTGAACTTTCCACAGCTGGACACAGACCATCTCTCCTCCCACGGCAGTGGTCGTCAGACTTCGCCAGGCAGCAGAGTCACCTGAAGGCCGCTGGAACCGGTGGCCGGGCTCGAACTGGTGGCTGAGTCCCTGCCTCTGGTCTGGGGCAGGGTCCGAGAATACGCAGGTCTAACAAGCCCCCAGGGGAGGCTGATGCTGCTGGCCCCGGGGACCACACTCTGAGAACCACCGCTCTGTGATGGGGAAGGAGGTCTCAGTCTCCTGTATCCAGGCCTTTTCCTCATTTGACATGAAAACACCTTTAAGAAGTTTTTAAAACAAGGTAAGGAGAAGGAGCAGAACCTGGCAGGCCTGTGAGTAGTCTCGTCAGTCATCTGAGAACGTCTGTCGGGTGCAGTGAAGAGAGACTAGTGCAGCCAGGCCTTTGAACTGCGCTGTCTGTGTCCACTGTTAGAGGTCCATGTGGGGGCCTGTGGGGCATCCGTGCTATCTCCCTTTGCCATCGCATTCCCAGCTCCGGAGGGTCAGCTGTCTGTCCCGCACCTGTCCCCTGAACACGTCCCCCCAGGCCCGTTCCCAGGGGGCCGTGCGGAGAGGGGCTTTGGGGAAGCAGTGAGCTCTCTGACCTCGTCAGTGCTGACCTGTGGTCTCACCCTGGGCCCCGTGGAGATGTGGCCAGGGCATCAGGCTGGGAGCCAGAATGAACTTTGGGCTGAGCCTTGGGAAAAGGCAAGGTTCCACGAAGTTCCACGAAGCACCCCGAAGACTACTTGAGGCGAGGAGAGGGGACGGGTGTCCTGCTGGCAGACGTGAGGCTGTACGGGGTTCGTGAGCACACACGAGGCGAGCAGCAGTGGGGAAGGAGCAGAGAGAGAAAAAGGTTCTGTTACGGGATGAGGAGTATGAATTGGAGAGTGCTTTGAAGTTCAATAAGACAGGAGCAGAGGGTCACCTTTTTTCTGCGACACCATTTAAGAATGGTTTATTTGGGAGGACTCAGCATCATCATCTCCAAAATTAGCACGCGTGTCAGAGAGCTTGCTAATCATCTGGAGGGGGCGGGGGTGTCGGGGGACCTAACTGGAAACATCTGGCGCGGCCGAACACGACCGTCATGTCTTGTTTCCATTATTCCCCTCGTGATACAACCTGGAAAGAGTGGAGCTGAGTAGCGGGCGAGCCGAGTACGTTTGTGTTTCTGCACGGTGCGGAGGCGTGTCTCGACTCTGCCTCCCCAAATAACAGTGACTGATCTTTTCCGTTAGAGCAGTGCGGCTCGCCCCAGCTGCCCGCTTTGATGCTTTCATTTATTTATCTTTCCCCCAAGAAATAGAAGCACTTTGGGGGCCTCTCCCCAGCTGCTGGGAAATGATTGATGGGAGGGCTCCTCTGAACCCAAGTAGCGCAGTGTCTGAAGCTTTGGGCGCCGGATCGCACCACCATGAAAGACCACCGCCGCAAGAGCCATCGCACCGAGGTCTGGCAGCGTCACTGAATCACAGCAAGAGGATGGCACAGTGCAAACAAGCCCCACGCCGGCTGTGAAATGGGCCCACTCAGAAATGGACTCGGGCTGGTCAGGACTGCTCTGTCTCGCTGGGGTTTGTGTTCTGCCTCTCACACTGCCATCACCTGGGCCGCGGTCGGCAGCATTGGTGACGCGCATGAGAGAAAAGGCGTCAAGAGAACGTGACTTGAGCTCAGAGAAATACCCAGTGTCTGGTGATATGTCAGGCCCGGGGCTGGTGACTCCCACACCACGGCAGCCAGCTGAGCGCGGGGCGGGCAGATCAAGGCCCCAAGCGACCTGGCGAGATCCTCAGAGAGAGAAGGCAAGTGGAAAATTTAGAGGCTGCCCCTGGTTTCTTTAAAGGGAGGAGTCACAGCTATCATGGCACTTTATTTACAGACGATCATACAGTTTGCACGAAGAGCCATGGCCTGTTCATTCTACAAATGTTTTGTGATCACAGAAGGAAGGGTGCTCAGCATCCCAGTGCTAATCCGGAATGTCTCCATGACCACCTCGGCATTAGAGGCCTCTTTCCATTCCAGGTACCAAAAAGGAGGCCTCGGGGAGAACTTTGGTCCCTCTGCTCCAGGAGGGACTAGGAATAAAAGAGAGGGGACAAGGGCGACCTAGAGAGGCCAATGATGCTGTCTGGGTGCCAGACACCCTACCTGCTTGCTTCTCGCTTCCACGAGCTCCTGGACCTAATAACATTGTAACAAAACCCACAACTTCCAGCGCAGGTCTCTCTTACGCAACTTCAGTCGCGGAAAAAAAAGTGCAAATGCAGACTCCTGTGTAAATCTGATTTGCCATGCTAGGCCAAGCTTACTTTATTACATACATTCTGCATTCTAAGAACTAATAACTTCATATTGTAAACATTAAGCATACAGAGTTAAATTTCAAGGCCACATTATAGCATCGATTGTCTCTTCTGTCATGTATCTTTGGCTGGCCGAGATCAACTCGTAGTGTATAAATGCATAAGTTATATAATTATTATATAAAAAGGGAAAAAAAACACGTTGACTTGTATACTTCACTCTGACAAACGCACAGCGTTCGCGACTCGAAAGGAGCACTGGAGCCCGCCTCCCCCGGGTGCCCGGGGGTGTCGGCGCATGGCGGCCGAGATGGCTTCTCTCACCTGACCCCGTGGAGAACGCAGCCCCTACGAGAGCATGCTGTCCTGAATGATCATTGTAAATAGCAGTCAATTCCAGTTACAATTTTCTTTTGACAAACAAACAAACAACAACAAAAAAGAGATGCATGTTCCTGTGTCTGAATTCTACCCCTTCGCCCCCCTCTTTCCACCGCACCCTCCCTGCAACACTGGGTCTGGTGCGGACAGGCCGCACCCGACCTCGAGTCTCCGTGACACCCCCTCCACAGTCCCGCCACGGCCCCAAGTCCAGCCCACACTGCTCCGGGAGCTTCTGCCCCCGGCCCGCCTCCTCCTGCTCAGCTTCCTCCTCCTCTTGCACGTCCTCCAGCCCTCTTCTCTCCAGCCACATGCCCTCCCTGCACGTCCTCCGTCCGCCGCTCGGCCCCTCGCTCCTGGAATACTGGACAGGAGTTGGAGACTCTGGGTCGTCTTCACAGTTTGAGAGAGCTGACCGCCCTCCGTCGAATGGAATGAATCTGATTTCACCAGAAACAGCAATTGCCGATGAGTTCCGTATCAACGTCTGCTGCACAGTCTCTCTCTCTCTCTCTTTTTTTCTTTTCTTCCTTTTTCTTCTTTGGATATGTTTCTGTTTTTAAATACAGGTAGTTTTCCTTAAAATGGCGTTAGGAACGGTATGCTAGGTCCAGACTGTGTTATCTGTATTGCTTTAGCTCGATCCTGGTCGGCATTATTCGCAGGATCCCAAAGTCTACTCTAACGTGCGTACACTCCCTAAGACCACTCTCTTCGGCACTCTGCCCTAGGACGTCATGCGTCTACTTACAATGTCCTTTACAAGGTTGGCCCACAGATTACATGTCCATATACGTTACATGTTTCGCATCCCCTTCACTTCTGCAGTAATACTTTGGCAGTTCCCTCCCGCTGAGAGTCTCTGGGTCTCGCCCCCGGCTTCCTTCCCCAGCCCCGTCAAGCTTTCTCAGTCCCCTCGAGGCACTTTTTGACTCCTCTTCTCCAGTCGAGATTGTGGCTATTTACTGGTGATCGTGTGTTGTCGGGAAGGGCCTCTCTCAGGTCCCTAGTAATAAGTGCCCAGGTGAGAAGGCATGTGGCTGGCCGGAAGCCTAGTGTTCGGGTACAGGCCCCCGGTGGGCGAATTCCAGTACGGGTTCGGGGCGGCGAAGAAGCTGGACGAGGTCACGGGGAGGGCCGGAGGGTGGGGCGCCACGAAGTTCATCTTCTGCGGGTGGGCGTGGTAGGAGCCCATGTACGGCAGGTCCGAGGGGTACTTGTAGAGCGCCGACTCTGGGGGGTGGGGCTGGAGGGCCTGGGCGATCCCGTGGAAGTCGAACTTGTAGGCGTAGCGCTTCCCGTGGACTTTGGTCATGATGTTCTTGTCGTAGTAGTAGCGGAGGGCGCGGCTGAGTTTGTCGTAGTTCATGTTGGGTTTGCTCTTCCGCTCCCCCCAGCGCCGGGCCACCTCGTCGGGGTCCGTCATCTTGAATTCCCCGTTGGTGCCCTCCCAGGTGATGCAGTTGGAGTTGGAGCTGTCGGACAGGAGCTCCAGGAGGAACTGCCAGAGCTGGATCTGTCCGCTCCCTAAAGAGGATGGACGGGAAACACAAGACCAGTGAGGATAGGTTCCACAGAAAGGCGTTCTTTCTTCAGTCACAGAGGTGGGTGCTGCAGGTGCACCCAGGCCCCTGTGCCCCTGTCCCTCAAATGCAGGGGCCTCCCCCATTCTCCAGATCACTGCCCGTGGCTGGACAGGGTCTGCCACCCCCACCCCAGCAGCCCACACAAAAGGGTACTGGGGACGGGGTCCCCTTGCCTCTGAGGGGCCAAGTGTGTGACACTGTTCATGCCCCAGAGGGCCCCTGCGATCAGACTGAAGCAGGAGCCCAGCTAAGGCCCCAGCGTCCTTAGCTTTCCCTGCCCTGTCCTGCTTCCTCACGCCCTCTCTCCCTCCATTAGTCATACGTACAATATCCTTATCCCAAACTCTGCACCCAGGGGACCTGACCTAGGATGATGATCCTTGGTGAGTGACCATCAGGCGGGTCGATAGACCCAAGTCCTTCAGCAGAAGCAGAGACCTCCCATGGGGCCAAGCCTGGTGGGTGCCAAACCATTTCTGACTGCCCAAGAGGAGCAGCCGGGTCAACGTGTTTTGGGGTGGGAGGGCCTACTTTTCCTCTTTTTGTGAAGCAGAATGTGTCGTTATGTCGATGGCAGTAATGACTTCACACCATTTATATTGGCCAGGTCAAGTGAAATAATAAAAGTCAGGTTTAGGAAATGAACTTCTAAAAAGCTTATGGAAAAAAGAGAGAATGGAAGTAAACACCGTTATTTCTAACATAACATTTTGCTGGCACTCAGAAACCCATTCTGTCAAAACTTTTCCTAGAACGGAATTAACCCACTCAAAATGAGGAAGTTTAGAAAAAAGTTGGCTCTTGGTCAAACCAGATCGCCCATTTCCAGTATTTGGGCAAATGCGCCCTAACGGAAACCCACGTGCTGGGCCCCCCGTGCTGCAGTGCCCGCTGTGCTCAGAAGCGTTTCTGGCAGAGAGAGGATGCCAGCGAGGGGCCGCAAGTGCAGGAGATCTGGTTTGACTGCGCGGGCACCGTCAGGCTGCCCCTGGACCCCTGGGGGCATATAGATGTAGCTTTTATGTTTCATGAGATTCAGAGACAGATCTGGACACACCCTTCCAGCCCCTGAGTCACAGGACTTCAGGACGACGTGCCGCCCCCTGAAGGAGGGACGCACGTGAATACGGACGGTAAGACTGAGTCCCGGGAGAGGCAGGGATGCTTTGAGAGTGGGTAAGAAGCCGTTCCTTCCTCCTAAACTCCAGCGGCAGCGCTGCCTCGGACTCATGACAGAAACATGACCGTCGATTGTACTATCAGTAAGAATCAGTAGACGTGATCAGGTGGTTAAAGCCGCTTTAACTGGCAGCCGTTCCGGGAACAGCTGTGATGTAAGAATCGATCACAAATTTGTTTTCACTCAGCCTGTCTCACTTCGCTCCGAACATGTGTTGTCCGCCTCACAAACCCCCATTTGCACGCTAGCTCCGTGGGAGCGGACGTGAGTCCGTCCGCACGACAGCGTCATGAGAAAGGTCAGCCTTTGCTGACTGCATTCTGGAAGGTCATCATTTTCAGTCGGGCAGCACATTTGAAAGGTATTAGCAGCTTGTAGTTCATCACAATGGGAGCCTCTGCTCTTCGGGACAGCATGTTCAAACTATTCCCAATCAAGGGTTCTTGCCCCCAACGTCGCATTAATATGCATTCACAACACAAAGAATGGTATGAGAGAGGCATATGGTTTTAGTATATGCATTGTAACCAAAGGATTAATATTTGAAAAAAATTCCATATATGACCTGGGAATAGGAGAAAACATGGACTTTTGATTTATGGGTCTAACATATGCTTCCACATAAACAGGGAATTGTCTGAAAATAAATATTCACTGCCAGCCTCCTCCCACGAAGAGAGCAGTTCCACACATTTTGTATAAATACACAGACTTTCCTTGGCAGCCAAAATGCTCGGTGTCTGTTCGAGCGCTGGCACTGCCCCTCAGGAGTCTGTCCTTTACAGACGTGTGAGACAGGGGACCCGTGGACTGAAGCGGCTCCCGCCCCCGCTGCTTCGGAAGCACCCAGATCCCCGGCTGGAAACGCAAAGCTCACGGGGACGGAGGAGGGTTTACTCCCTGTTTTACCCTGAATTAGTCTTTAAGACGTGGGGCCCAGGCCTCTGGGCATTTCCAGGGTCATCGGGAGCAAGAGATCTGCAAACAAAACCCACCAGCTTCCAAACCTGAGACACGACTGTTAGTGCCACGGCGACGGACGTTTGTAAGAGGGAACACCGTGTCCAGTTCCCGAGTCCTTCAATTGAACACGCACCGCAAAACCCACGGCACTTGAAGTGCACACCAGACTTCATCCCGGGGCGGGGATTCTCGAGGACACACCGTGGGTGCCGAGAAATCACCGTCAGTGGTGAATTAAAAGTCACGCACAGCCACAATTTCAACAGCCATCTATCCTAGTCTTTTACTGTCAACGCAGTAAGGTTTCCCGTGCGATACAAATGCATTTCAGAGCACTGGACAGGGGTTCCAAGACAGGAACGCCTACGGTTTGGGAAGCCAAAGAGTGAGTTGGGGATCACTGGCCAAGCCTGCCAGTAAAAGGAGCAGCTCTTGTAAGACACGGCCCTCCGCCCCCACCAGCACCCCACCTGCACCTGGTGGACCAAACACCTGTCGCACCTGTCTTCTCCCTCTCCCGTGACAACATCCTTAACACCGGGGAGGAGCAGGTACTTGAGTCCTACTTTTGTCCAGGGCAGGACCGGCGGCAGGGTGATGACCACGCGGGCGGCCCACCCACAGCAGAGCCCGGCGGGATGAGCGGCACTGGGCTCAGAAGAGGACGAAAGGCAATCCTTGCGTTTTTCAGAGGAAAGCAGTCCCCTAATGCAAGGGAAGGAAGAGAAACACGGCAGGAGAGAGGTGCAGGCAGAGCACAAAAGGGGGAACGTCTGAGCAGTGCAGAAACCACAGACAGGAGCAGAGCAGGGAGTGAGTCAGCAGTTGTGGGCATGGGGGACTGTCCCTGAGCAGGACACTGTGGGGACAGCTGGCAGAGGAGCCCAGCAGGCGCCAGGTGGCAGTCGTGTGGGGCCACTTTCTAGCATAGCTGGGGCACCGCAGAACCATGTGAACATCGGGGCGGCAGGCGCGGCCCAGGGAAGGCATGGCCCGGGCTCAGCGGGCTCAGAAAGGACTTCTTGGAGGGGCCACTTTGGTGTCGGCACTGCCTGGCTGAACCCTGGCTCTGCCACTTGGGGACCTCGGGCAGCTCACCCTGCTCTCCGTGCCTCGGTGTCATCATCCGCAAAACCGGGTGACCGTCACAGGACTGTCTCCCAGGGTCACCATGAGGATGAACTCGGGAGGCAAATGTTCTCATCATGATTGCTTTGGGCTGAAAACCCCCGTTTAGAGACAGATGCACCCCTTGCCTGGAGCCTGGAGATGCCTGCATAGAGCTTGCAGCGTGCCAGGCACTGTTCTGAACGCTTGCTGTGAGTGTGTGTAGCAGTCCCCTCAAGAACCACATGACCGCCCAGGGCAGAGATGAGACTGGAGCCCAGAGAGGCTGGGGGGCGAAGGCTGGCTGAGGCCAGCAGGCGTTGGAAGCCTGCCCCAGGCTGTGACCCCGAATCACAGCACAAACTTGCCCTCAGGCCTGGTTTCTGCCCACAGTCCCCTTGAGTCCTTCCCAGGCTGTCCCCTCCCCGGGCCTGGAGCTTGGAAGTTCCCAGTGGTGGACTGGACACTCCTACCTCCTAACAGACATGGGAACACTCCCGAACCAGGTCTCTGGTTTTGCACGAAGCCGGATGCAGGTTCCCACCCACCATGAAAAACTACCTGGCTGTCATCAAGGCCACTGAGCCTAACATGACAAAGCTCTTCCCTGGAAAGGTGGTCTCAGTTCACTCCAGGGGCCACCTGAAATGCTCGGCAGGCCGGAGGGGACCTGGAGGAGCTGTGTGACCCATGACGCAGCAACACAGGGACACACGCGCTCAGCAGGGAGATACAGCCGGAGTTCACACCAAGCGCGTATCTGGGACGGAGACTCGGAGATGTAGAGATGCCACTGTCACCTGTGCATTCCCGCCAGGTGACACCATCTCTCTATTGAAAATGCTGAAAGAACTTGCGCTGTGTGGAAAGCCCAGGCAACCGTGCAAGTGAGGAAGGATTTATTTGCAGAGGACGGACTGACAGACTCCAACAGGAAGCAGCGTTAACAGGAAGATGAAAGACATTGTGGCGCCAGGGGAAAGGCCACAGGAGTACAACCGAGCCGGTGTGAGTACGGGGGGTGGGGGCTGGGGGGCCGGTTCATGATAAGCTGAGTGAAATACGCCTTCCTATTCGGATCAGAAGCTGGACGCCGCCACCATCCGTCCCCAGGCCCACTGAGTAAGGTTCCCGGGGTAGAAGGGCGGCCCCTTTTTCTGGACACGAGAGGCCACTGACCTACTAGGTGCCCAGGTCTGCGAAGGTCTTCTCCTCCTGGCTCTGCCCTGGCGGAGACCCCACCTACAGTGGGGACCCCAGCGGCTGGGCACAGCGTGCCTCTGTGAAAGCTGACGCTCTGCGGAGGGGCCAGCCTCTCTCTGTGGCCCCACGGTCCCCCCAGCCACACCTTGGAGCTGTGACAGCACGGGTGTGGACATCAATTTCATTTAGCCAGCTTGTGTGAGCGGAGAAGCCATGGTGGTCTTGTTTGGTGCCCCAGACCTGCCCCTTCACCCCTGACCTTGGACCCCTCCGGTGCACCTCACCAGCTGTCCAACCGTGTGGCAACCCTTCCTTTGCCTTCTCTTGCTCCCCATTCGCCAAGCCCTCTCCTCTTCCCCAGGCTTGCACCGGGCAGTTTAGGGGAAGAACAGAAGAACAGACTTTGCAGACAGAGAGGGCGAGTTCAAGTCTGGCCTCCCTTCTCATCGGCTGTGTGACCTGGGAAAGGTCACCTAACTTCTCTGGACCTTGAGATCCTCTTATGTAGGGTGCAGATAATGACCTTCCAGGGCTGCGAGGAGATGGGGCCACAGCCCTAGGCGCTGGCCTGAGTGCACAGGTGGTGGAGCTACTAGAAAGTTCTCTTGCATTATCGCAGGAACATTCATTCCCAGAGTGCTCTGGCTCCCGTCTCTTCCTCGTTCGAACCTCTCCCGCACACTGCTGCCCGATCGGTCTTCCTAAAGCATGGCTGACCATAATCATCTCAAAACACGGCCACCCTTCTTACCTGAAAAGCTACAGAAGCCATCGTAAGTGAAAAGTGGACCACAGGCATGAGGAGGGACCAGAGACCCAGGAGGCGTGGCCCCCCCGTGCATGCTCATGTTTGGGGAAAGAGCCCGGTGGTCCCCTGGCTTGGACAGTGTCGGAATTACCCGTGTCCACTTCTGCATTAGAATGCACGCTCTTCTCAGGGTCAGGAGGACACCTTATTGCTCTCCCACTCACAAATAATTACTGAGCACCTGCTCTCAGCCCAGAGTCAGGGAGAGCAGTAAACAGAACAGTCCCTTCTAACTGGTCAGATGCTTAAAGAATCTTTGTGGAATGAGTTAACCTGAACTAACAGGTTATATAACAGAATATAACGCCAAACAGGGCAGACTCCCCACAGTAGTGTTTCATGTTCTCAAAGTGTAGGTCCCTTTAAGAGGGTGCTTGCTGACTGCACCCAAACTTCCCCTCTCCTACCCCCTTCTGGCCTCCGCGTTGAGGAAACACACTCCAGCGTGTGCGTGCAGGACACACACGGCATCTTGCACTCGAACCTGCCGTGGAGGATGCACGGCCTGTGCTCTGACTCTCCGGGCACAGCTGGCTCCAATCTGAACGTGGACAACAGAACCACGTGGTCGGCGCTGAACCGTGGTGCCAGGTGACGGTCCTTGGCAAGGCACAGGTTACCAACGGGCCAATTGTGAATCTGTACTTTCTTCTAGCACCTACGCTGAGGAAGACCATTCATGGAGGATACTCCTGAACTGGAAAACGTACGGTTGTAATTAGCAGTCTCCTTCCTTAAAATACAACGTAACTGCTGGTGTAATAGGCTGACTTGTGCCCCTCCCCAAATCCACAAGTTGGAGTCCTCAGCACCCCCTGCAGAACCTCCGACTGTGACCTTATTTGGACGCCAGGTCTTTACAGAGGCAACTGAGTTAAAGCGAGGCCATTGGAGACCGGAATCCAATAGGACTGGTGTTGTCAGGACTAGGTGACTTCAGATGAAGAGACACACAGAGAGGGAGACAAGGAGAGAGACACAGCAGAAGGTGGCCCTCTGCAAGCCAAGGACTGAGGTCTGGGACAGACCCTCCCTCCATGGCCCTTGGAGGAAGCCCCCCCACTAACACCTTGACTTTGGACTTCACGCTCCACACTGTGACCCGAGACCTGTCTGCTGTCCGAGCCTCCCCCGCCACCTGCGGTGCTTCGTTCTTGCAACCCCAGGGGACCCCTGCCGTTTGGAAAAGGGAAGGATGCTCTTTGCTGAGCCCCAAATCTTGATGTATCACCTGACCCATTTTTTTAGCTGTCACTTGGGCCAATGACCCAGTGACAGTGAACCCCCAAATCTGCTCACTGCCACCCAGGTACCTCTGCTGGAGCAAAGCCACTGGCAGCACCTCACCTGGATTCGCGAGGCGGCTACTCGTCGGCCCCAGGATCTGGTACGGGTCTGCAGCAGAAAGAGAAGAGGTCAGGTCCGACGACAGTCAGGACTCGGTGAGATGCACCTGCAGGCCCGGGGCGGCCCCCCTCGTGCTTCCGATTCCAGGGCTGAGAGTGGCCCCCACGCCAGCGTCACCGAGCCCCACTTCCTGTCTCAGATGTCAGGTGGGACCTGGGAGGAGTTCCCTGCTCCGGGCCTCCTGGTTGGTCAGAGCTCAGACTTGGCCTGGGCTTCCCAACACCCGGCCCCACGTGCTCCCCACCCCGGGGCCATAAACAGGGCACACGGGTGGTAAGTCCCCAGGCAGCCCGGCGCCGAGCAGGTCGTGCTGGTGGTGCCACTGACAGTGCCGACCTCCCGCTGAGCCTCCACGTGGGGTTTCATGCCGCTGACGGCACGGCGGTGCCTGGCCTGTCAGGTGAGACTAAAAGAATCCGGGGGTCAGAGGACAGCGGCAGTAGCCCGTGTGCACGCGGAGTGCGTCCTCCCACATGCACTCTGCAGGTGCTGGACGTGTTTTATCAGAGTCTCCAGCCATCCTGGTTGCGTAGGCTGATAACTGGGTCCCCGTTTGGGGTACGCAGTAGTTGTAAAGGAGACAAAGTGACGCGTTTCACTTAGAAAAGGACACAGTTTAGGAGCACGCTGGGAAACCTGTTTCTCCTCCGAGGGCCCCTGAGATGTCCCCCGAGACATACCCAGCTGAGGCCGCGGGTCTTCGGTCTTGGGCGCCGTGGACGGCGACAGCTGAGCAGCTGGAAGACACAAGTGCAGGGCAATTAGCGTGAGTCGTGTCCGGCCGCTGGGCTCTGAGGCCACCGTGCTGTCCTTCCAGCGGCCGTCTTAGGAACGTAATATGGGCCTCCTTCTGTAATAGGGAACACCTGGCAAAGTGTGCCTTTAAACTATTTAACAAATTTATTTGTGCCCCACTAAAAAAGTAGAATTTGAAATGGTTTACAAAACAGATGAAAACGAATCACAGTTTAAAATCAATAAAAGGGAAACTATCAGGGAAATTAAATAAAGCAAGAGATACCTTAAACATGGCCAAGATTAGGAAATCGCTCAGTGTTGAATCTGTGCCCAAAAGTGCCATGACGCACGTGTGTGCATGCATGTGTGCATGTGTGTGTGTGTGTGTGTGCATGTATGTGTGTGCATATGTGCGTTGAAATCTGGGTGGGCCAAAGAGTTTGTTTGTTTTTTTCCCTACGATGGCTCTAGCAGTGCACAGCTGTCTTTACCTTCATTCGAAACAATTTTATCAGACTGTATTGTGACAGCTGTCATATCAGCATGCATTTCAGAAAAACATCAAAATTGGTGAATTTTTGTGCAGCCATTTTAATATTGACAAAGGAAGAAAATACACAACATTTCTGGCATCTGAAATGCAAAGAAAGACCTGTGCAGTGTGTGGAGAGGTGCCGTGACTGATGAACATGTCAAAAGGGGTTGGTGAAGTTTCGTGCCGGAGATCTTTCTGGACGGGGCTCGGCAGTCAGGAAGACCCGGTGGAAACAACAGCATCAAACCGAGTCGTTACCTGGGAGCACTCGACGCTCCACCATGCGGGTGACAGCCGACACACTCCACGTGTCCCAATCAGTAAAGTTACTGGTGAACATGGAAAGTGTGTCTTTTATTTTACAGAGAAAACTGAACGGGCTTTTCGGCCCGCCCCATCCATGGCACTGGTCATCTCTCCTCTGACGGAAGTGGGTCTGTCCCCAAAGGAGAGAGAATCGTTGCATTTAAAGACTAGCTGTGCTTTTGTGGCCAGTGTGATGGTCACTTGCCGTGTTGAAAGGGCACAGGTGAGCTACAGAAAACACTGTTTACTCCAAGAGTCACCCACTCTCTTGTGACATGCAGGTTCAAGGCCACAGGAGCCGACACTGTACCTTTCGACTGGGGGGCGGGGTGGCCATGACCGGTCCATGCTGACCTCCTGGGTGGTTCATAGGGTAAATCTGTAAAGACAAGTAAATTGACTAAAAGATCAATAATGCAATTTTATAGTATTTTTTTTTGTTTTGTGTTTATTTGAATAAATATTGGGCAAGAAAATCCCGGAACCCAAAGAAATTTTCAACCTGGATTCCACTAGATCTGGTTTGGTTTACGAATTATAATTTTGTGTGTTTTGTTGATCTAACACTTCCACCGGTTTGCCTGAAAACTCCCACGGACAGGCTGTCTCAGAGCTTGCTGCTCTTCCAAGGTGACCTCCAGCAACCACAGGGCATGGCCGTACTGGAAGTTTCTTCCAATCTAACGTGCCCTGCATCCAAATGGGACCGACCTATCTCCACCCCTTTTTGATCTGCACGACCCAACCAAAACAGAGCCCGCCCTCTGACCCATCACCACTCTTGTTTGAGGGCTGCACCTCAGTCCACCAGAGGATGTTCATGTTTCCTTTTCTTCCTTACAAACACGCACCCTCTTCTCATCTGCATTTTCCAGCCGCCGCTCTCAGCCACCCCTCTCTCTCTCTCTATCACCTCATGCATTTGCGTTAAATCCATCTTAACTGTCTTCCTACTTTTCTGTGCACATGTCTACTCTGTCTTCTCTAAATGAATTTAGAACTTCTCTAAAATATACTACATGAAATAAATTGCACGGCCGAGATAGTAGTGTGCCCACAACACGTTAGCAGTGAGCGTGAGAGCTTAAGTGGAGGCCACTAATTTCTCCGTATCGGTCATGCGTTATCTCGTGCCCCGTGAGTCTTCATGCACTTCGCATGTGCAAATTTAATGACTACTTCTGCATCCTCAATGCAAGCTCTGTTAATGGTTATGAAGGCTCTGGGTCACTTTAGATTTCTTTCAAAAACATAATACATTCCAGGAACATTATTACACATGCTCGAACCGTGTGGGCATAAAGCTGTTTCGACCTGCCGAACCATTTGAAAACCACACCTTCTTGGATCGAAGGGTCTCAGTTCAATGCTGTGTGTCCTTCAGGACCAACTGAAAGAGCCACAGCCAGATATTTCAGCGCGTATCTGCTGCCAGACGCTGCAGATGGCTACGAAATCTCACTTGGAGGACAGCTCAATGTACTTTGTTTCGAGCCCGTCTTTGCACAGATCACGTAAACCTTATTTAAAATTGTAAACTTGGTGGGTCAGCCTTCAAAAAGCTGCACTCTGTTGCAGAAGATGTGTCTCTTCCCATTTTCACATCCCAAAGAGAAGAGCGGTGAAATGCAACGTGAAATCCAACACTGAGTTGCTATAATGTGTTTGGTCTGCTCGGCTACATGTGTCTCCGCTGGTGTGTGTGGCTGGGGAAGCCCTCCCCTCCGGGGCTTTGGTTGAGCTAGATGTTTTTTCTTTTTGAACTCTGCTGTGGCTCACCACGACCAGTCGGCTGGCGCTCCCACACTCTCAGACCGCCAGCCATTCCCACCCAGCTCCTCAGAGTCTCACGTTTTTGGTGTTGGGGCTGCACACGGGCATTAAATTGGCGGCCGCTATCAATTTTCAAGGCAATTTCAACTTAAGTCTCTGGGAGCACTTTGCATGCAGATTCTCACCCAGCTGCATTTTGTCTAAAGAACCGTTAGCCAGAGCTTCAGTTCAGCCAGAGGATTGTCTCAGAACCAAAACAATCTACCAACGAGGTGATCGCAACAGCGTCTAGCCCAGTCCTGGAGCAGACACGCATGCCAGCCCGGGGCTTCTGCTGACCACGCGGGAAAGCCAGACCACACAGAAACACGTCCTAGCCCTTTGCTCCTCGAAGCGTGGTCCGCAGACCAGCCACGCCGGCAGCATCTGGGAGCTCGTCGGAGATGCAGACTCTCGCGTTTTCACGAGATCCCAGGTGGCCTGGGTGCACGCCGACATTCGAGAAGGCCTGTTCTAGACACTCCCATCTCTCTTTTCTAGAACACTGTGTCCCCACACACAGTGATTTCAGAAACACTACCGGAGTGCGTTGATACCAACAAATAAATGTGTGGGAAGAGTTCCAGACCGAGCAGTTTTGCCTGAGATCTAAGAACACGAGTGGGATTGACAGCAAATGTCGGCAGGTTAGCCGGCCACTATTTTAAACATAAAAAAACAGTAGTAGCTCATGAAATGCGACTGGAAAAAATTAAACTCCAAACTGCTAATAGAAAAACATTTTGAAACTTTTTTTTTCATAAAATCCTTTGTAGGGTGCACAACCAAGCCCACCCTCCCTTGAATGTGAGTCGGGACCCAGACAACAGCAGGTCTGAGTGTTAGCCGAGAACCTGAGACGTGTACATGAACCATGACTAGCATGTTCCTAAACACGCCACCACGGGAGACAAGCCGGCTGCTGTCTGCCTTCATGAGAGTCTGGGCCAGCGCCTCCCTCTCGGCTGCCGCCCCCATGCTGTGAGCGCCGAGCCCCCTCCCGTGGGACGGGACGTGCGGAGCACTGAACTTGGCCTTGCAGAGCTGAGACGCGACCAGCGCTGGCCTCATCAGCGGCTTCACCCCTCAAAGCGGAGGTGGATTCTGCTGGAAACATCACTACTCGGGCACATCTGCGATTTGCCCCTTACTGATAGCAGATCAGAGGACTTCTAATAAGGATGTATTTGACACTTAATTCTTAGAGGCCATTTCAATATACTTTCCACTTCTCTTCAACCTTGATCTTCAAGGTCATTCATTCAAACCCTCGGCAGAAGGTCCTGCTGTGGGGAAGGCAGATTTTGGGCAATGATCCGGCTGTTTGTTTTTTTTCCTGGAAAGCCTGTGTGTAAGAACTGAACTGTATAAAAGCCATTTCATAGGTAGCTCAGGGTCACATAGAAGCAAGCATGTGCCATGACCGGAACCAGTAACCACATAGCTACATATGGATGGGGTTGATCGGTGTGGGTTCTTCCACATCTGCACCTCTGTCAATTTACTGGGGGCTGGCCCAACCAGTTCCTCATTCTGAAGGGGTTTCCTCCCTGCACCTACCTCCCTGGACATCAAGTAATCAGTACCACACCCTCCTGGCCCTTCCTGCAGAGTTCACTTCACCAAGTTTCCTATTCCCTGTTCTTGAGCTTACTGAAGAACAGCCCTCTAGCCCTCTTGACAGCCACCTGCCCACTTTATTTGCGAAAGGGCCGGAACCTGGCTCGTGGGAGTCACGCTCATTCTGCAGGACCTGTCCCACATCTCGAAGCTCCTCTGAGGTCCCGAGCTGGGCTGGGCTGTAAAGAACGAGGTTTGCTGGCCCTCGATGAGCTCGGATGCCAATGGCAAAGACAGACGGACCAAGTGCTGCTGCCCAGGACCGATCTATAAACACCAGTTTAACGGGAGGAAGATTAAGAGTCAACCCTAATGGTGGGGCTCAGTGGATTGCGTGCTGGCCTGGGAACCAAAGGATCACTGGTTCGATTCCCAGTCAGGGCACAAGCCTGAATTGCAGGCTAGGCCCCCAGTAGGGGGTGCATGAGAGGCAACCACACATTGATGATTCTCTCCCTCGCTTTCTCCCTGCCTTTCCCTCTAAAAGTAAATGAATAAAATTTTTAAAAATAAAAAGTCAGATGTGACTTAAGAAAAAAAAGAGTCAACCCTAAGACAAGTAAGTTGCTCTCTCATTTTCCTCCATATCTTCTAAAATCCTCCATCAAAGGATGGAGATCCGGAGGTGTTTCACGTTCCCTTCTTGTCGAGGTTTGCAGATCTCTGGTTACACCACAAGTACAGAAAAGCAAAGAACACGTGCTCAGCCTTTGCTGAGATGCAGCTTCACAGGCCACCCGGCAGAGGGGAAAGCATGTTGCCGCACTGTCTGGCTCTGGCTGGCGATGCTGAACACCCTCGGCTGTGAGCTGCAGCGGAGGAGTGATTCAGAATTCCAAGAGACCCTCGAAGGGCAGCAGCTGGAAGTGGAAGTCCAGGCTGCACTTGCAGCCTCACCTCTCTGTTCTCTCTCGATAACTACCCAGATGGGTAGCGTGATGCCTGGGTTGCCATGGTGACTGGGGAGGGGAGGCTGCAGTTACAGAACATCCTCCCGGGCACACACCAGAGCTTCCACATACACTGCTCCTAAGAGGCCAGGTGGGGGCCGGGGGGAGGGGCACATCCTGAGATCAGAACCCAGCTCGCAAGTTTCTGGGAGTCAGAACCGTCTCTGTTTGTGCCACCTAAGACCTTCCAGGGGCCATGACTCCCAAGGCATGTGTTCAGCAAAGGAGGAGGGTGCTTACGGGGGAGATGGGAAAGGTTTCTGATAGCAATAACTGACACCTTGAGAAACACACGAAACACCTTAAAATACCGATCACAGAAACAGAGTGTAAAGTGATACGTCTGCATGCTCACACTGTGTGGGAGGAGAGGGGAGACTGCTCTGAATGCTAATTTGTAACAAAGGGATCAGGGTGCATTCTGAACCAGGAACATTTGGGAAAAGTTCATAGAACAAGCACAGGAAAAGGATGGATGAGCATGAACAAAGGGGTAAAATGTCCACATGTGTTGTCTGTAAGGTCTCTGCAGCAGCCTTGGCCAATTATGGGGTGAAATTGAAATGACACAGTGACTTGACAGGGTAAGCAGCAAGGGGACTCTGGAATAAGGAATCCATCTGGGAAGTCCGGCCACAGCAAGGTCGATGGGGGGCACCAGCCTGGGGATGGGGTGCTTGGGCAGAACGGAAAGGAGGGGGGCTGGGAAGCGGGACTCGGCAAGATGATACGGGTGGGTGAAGGAGTGCTCTGTGTGCGTGGAGGTAGGAGTAGGGAACAGGAGTGGACTTGGAGATCACGACACAGCCAACTGAGCATGCAAGGGCACAGAAACTCAAGTCTCTACCCCCAAGGGTTCAAGGACCTCTCCCAAAGATTCGGTCAAGAGCCGGCTTTTCTGAAAGCAGAAAGAGGCCCACTGACCACCGGGATGCAGTCAGACTCCCAGTGACTCCCTCTCCCCCAGTGACTTGTTAGGCCTTGGGCATCATCTGGGCAGCGCCCACGCCCCCTCAGCCGACGCGACTCTCTCCACGGACACTGCCACCGGCCGCCCCACTCACAAGACCCTTCCTACAACCCAATGCCTACAAATCATCCTCTTCTCTGAGGTCCGGTCCCTGAATCTGGCACACAGCAAAGTGTTCTCTGCTTGTTCGGTCTGGTTGCAATTCTTTTCAGCTCAAGTGCCACAGTTTGTACCTTCTTTCATAACTGCAGGAGCTGTCATTGAAATAGGCATTTTTTTTTTTGACACAAATCGAGAGTCTCAGAAACATACTTTGCTGGTGACAGAAATGAGGGAGTGTGATCTCAAATGAGAGGCACAAGGAAGAGCACCCTCGGCACCGCGGGAAGGGCGTTGGAATCTGCCGCCCTGGTCTTTCCCTCGGCTACAGCACAGGGAGGGCAACCCAGCCGTCACCCTCCTGGCTGCTCCTCAGACCTGGCCAGGCCGTATCTTCCGAATCCACCAGTTCCTCAAATATGAAAAACACTAGTTCCAGGATCCACTGTTCTGTCTGTGCAGCAACCAGCAGCCACCAGGCTGCTCTGACCTCTGGGCGGTACCAGCTCATCTGGCCAGTGCTGTAGCCTTCTGACACAACTCAACACCGGCTCACAGTCCCCAGCTTTTGTAACTGTCCGAGGCCTCCGTGAGATAGCCTCAAACCAACCCACCAACTCTGGCCAACTGTTTTACAGAGAGTTGACTTATTTATTTTTTTTTAAGGAAGGATAGAAGTGCTTTTAAATCCGCACAAAATTGTTGTGATTTCCCCACTCTCCCTAAGCGTTCCAAGGATGCACTGGCCAGCAGTGAACTCAGAACTCTCCAGAGCCAGAGGAACACGGGCCTCAGTATTTCCATGCTCAGCACACGGGGCGGTTTCCGGGAGGCCAGTCTGCTTTTCTCTGGACCCCAGGTCTTGCCCAAGAGTAAGCGGCCTGCACAACCCCTCACACAATGGAGCAAAGGGAGCCCTTTGGCCGAGCCTTCCCACCATGCTCCTCAGGAAGAGGGGAGCAAGCGTCTTCTCTGATGTTAAGGAGAAAGCCGCCAGCCTGAACCCATGGGGCAGTCAGGGCCAGCGCCCAGTGAGAGCAGCACCAAGGAGCTTCCTGACTCATCCGTTTTCCTTAGCTTGTGCACCCCCGAGGTCTTTCTCACTGGAAGGAGATAGTAGCTGCAAACTTAGTGCCTCCCATGAACTCCAGCTAAGATGTGTGGAGCTGGACGTGAGGCCGAGGGCCGAGGGCAACAGCCTGAGTCTGAGAAGAAATGAGTTCTAAACCCGTGTGTGAGCATGCAAAAAATACCTGCTGCCCTGAATCACCATTTGCTCAGCGGTGAGGCTGGTATGACAGTTGCTAGTTCATGGCACTGTCATAAGCCTGGTAAGGGGACAGGTGCCTACAGCTGGCTGCCCCTCACCTGGAGAGCCCCCTTCTTCCTCTGATGGAGGGGAGAACTCCTTCCCCTCCGGTTCCCACAGCTCTGCAGGCAGTCAGCACTATTGGCTGAATGTCACTGGTTTTCTGGCAGTGCCTCTCACTCTGCACTGTTCCCCTGAGGAGCCGTGTTCACACTTCTGTCCTCCAATGAACTCAAAAGTGGGCGGGCCCCTGATCGCCAGGCACCCAGGACACTGTCCCTGCCCCTCCAACTGCTGGCAGCCAGTCATGGGGCCAATCTGCTGTGAACGCCACGGGGGCTGCACCGGGCTGCAAGTGCATGCTGGGAATGAACCGGCCTCCCTGCCTGGGCTCCGAACCACGGGAACTGTTTGGGACGCGCTCCCCCTCACGGAGGGGCCCTCTCGGTGCCACGTGACCCGGGTCACGGATCTCGGGACCCTCCTGGGATGTCTCTCACTGCACAGAGCACACAGGGGCATGTTCGTACCTGGCCTAGTTGTAATTCTTTGCGTAGCTTCAGGATAGACTGAAGTATTGGGGAAAATAAAAGCGGCGCCCCCTGTGGACAAAAGGAAAGACAGAACAAGTGAGGGTCTTCCGCCGTGGCCGTCGCAGTCCCTCTCAGCAGCAGTCCGCCTGCTCCACCCTGCGACGGCGAGAAGGGAGCGCCCTGCTGGCACCGGGGCCGGGGGCCGGGGGCCGGGGGCCGAGGACGGGCCGCGTCGGTGGCAGGTTCCGAGGTGGGAAGCGGACATGAGACTCTGCCAGCCCCTTTGCTCAGCGGGTGTCCTGGGTTTGGATTTCACAGCTTCTTGCGGGAGCTCATGCTGGTGTCCCCACCACACGCCCAGCAGTCTTCGTTTATTAAAAAAAGTCTACGGTGCATGTTTTCATTTTGACATTGCCCGCTCCCCTCCCAAAACAAAAACATTTTCCAAGGGCTCCTGTAGAACATTTCATGGAGCCCTTGGAAAGTAGTACCAAAGATTTACAGGTACTTTGTCGAAGAATATATGGCTCTTATTAAGAATTAATCCACGTCTCCATTCAAATGAATGTTTGCCCTTTCTGTCTCTCAATCAACACGCATGCATTAGCAGAAAATGTTCCTTTTTTTTAGCTCAGTCCTTTCGGGGGTGGTTGTCCTGGTCTTTGACTGTTTCTGTGTTTAACAATAACAAAAATAATGAAATCAGAGATTTCTAGAAACTTTCACTGACTGTTTTTTTAAATGACCGTGAAATCACCAGACAATATGTATAAGCGCAAAGGTGTCTCCTAATTAGAGGGGAAATTTCTTTATCTAAGTTATTTGTTATTTCTGGCCACAAGGCCATTACCAGGCTAATGAGTATAACTGACATTGGAAAAGTATCCTACCCACTCAAAGCACTTTTTTTTTTTTACTTTAGATTAAAAGCACGGTGTTCTGAATGCTGAAGACCAAGATCAAGTAGCAATTTCATCGCAGTACTCAAACCTGGGCTCACGTGATACATTTTAAAATAAAGTGGCAAGTATCTGGCACATGGCTGTATTGCTGTGGGAGGGCTGACTGTGAGCTGGCTCGCTTGCTCACGGTGGGTAACCTAAGGCTCGCTGGCCCCTGATGGCTGTGTCCCCAGTCTGGGTGGGGGCAGAGGGTCTGTGCGGGCTGAGAAGTTGGGGAGCGGCCTGTGGCCACGCGTGTCTAGGAGTGCAGCTATCTGCCGCAGGAGGGAGGAAACACAGGCCAGCCCCGGGCACACTCGGCCGAGGGAAGCTCAGCCTCTACTCTGAGCCTCTGCTAGGAGGGGAGGGTGGGAGGTTAGCCTGGATGAAGCACTATGTTACACTCTACTAGGCTCAGGCAGAAAATAAGCAATCAAATAAAATGTAGCCTCCGTGGTTAGAGAGAGAAGAGCAGGTGTCCGGCTAGTGACTCAGTGCACATCCTCCAGAATGATACCGCCGTTTCCCCCTCAGCATACGCTCGCAGAAAGCACCGGCAGTCCCGCCACCTGCCTCTCGCCAATGTGCAAAGTCCGCACCAGAAGATTAAAGTCAAGACAAGTGGCCTAAAACTCGACCCGCAAGGAAAAAGTAGAAGGTCTGCTGGTCCTAGCCCACACTCCTTGAAGAGGAAAAGCTGAGGAGGAGGAGGGGGAGAAAGAAGGAGAAGAAGAATGCTAAGGGCCCCTTCCTATAGAACATGCTCTTAGTGTCTACGGTCAGCACAGTGCACATTTGGGGACAAACAGGAGCGGGCTGGAATCCAGCAAATGAGAGCTGAGGCTGCGGTGGAAGGCCACTCCTGCACATCTCCCGGTCACAAGTTCTTGGTTGTCAAGGAAGGTGGGGAGTGCGCAGACACTGAAGGGCACCCCCTGCCTGTCGGCCGTGGCACCTCCAGCACAGAGCCTCCTACCTGTCACAACCCCTCAAGCGTCCACCTGTGCCTTCGGCCTTCCTGCTGCACTGACCGTCCCACGCTCCACCTTTGCAGCATGCACCTTGTGGGCGGGGCCCTAGGCTGGTCCTGGGGGAGGGGCAGGGCCAGCATTACCTGTGTTTCTAGCATGCATTAGCCGTGGAGAGTTTTGTAAGGCTTTATCAACATCATCTGAAGTCAAATGTGGAAGAGGAGCTACAAAACAAAACAGCAACATCAAAATGAAAAAAAAAAGAGAGAGAGAGAATTACCTTCCTTAAAAAAAAGAAAAAAGAAAGAAGAAAGAAAAACACCCCCCAGCCCCCGCTAACATCACAGGCTGCGTGGTGGAAATCTCTCCATGGCCCTGCCACTTGTTAGCGCGTTAAAACCTAGGGGCGCCCACGGGTGACTCAAGGAGCGCATGGTGGGGACGCCAGGCAAAGCATTGACACCAGAGCTTCCGCCACCCCACGGTCGCACCGCGTCCACCTCTCCCGGACCATGCTTGATGTCTGGCAAACAACGGCATGCAGCAGCCTCGGGGGGTCCATGCCTCTAAGTGCCACTGTGCCGTGCCCGTCTGGGGAGGCTCGGCTGCGTCTCGTGAGACCAGGTGGAGACGCCCCTCATTACGTGTTCACGTGGGGGCCCCAGTTTAGCTTTAGGGAAGGTGAACCCCTACTCTCCATCCTGTGGGAGCCTTTCCATACGTCTCTAGTGCCTCTGGGGCACTGGGGAGACAAAATAACAGGTGACCAGGTAAAGCCTCCTTTCCCTTTGACCTGGTCGTCCAGGGGGCCCTGGGGGAGGCAGCTGGAGGCTAAGGTGACTTTCTGGCCTCTAGTGGCGGTGCTGCTGCCCGCTTCGCAGCATGTGCTAAGTCATCGCCTGCTAAGCAACTGGCTCTCTCAGACCCAGAGTGGGGGTCAGGGCTGGGCGGAAAGGCGCTGTCGGACTGAGCCCCGAGGCGGCAGTGACCTCGGCCCTGAGCGGGGACCACCTTACTCTCTCTGAGGTAGTGGAGGTGGGAGAGGAGGATGTCGGCATTGTAGCTGGGCGTGAGCCTCTGGAAGTCATCCTTGGTCATCTTGCACAGCTCCTTGCCGTCGATGTTCTGGAAGAGCAAGACGTCCACGTCCGGGAGGCCGTACTCTTTCACCGCCCACTCCAGCCACTGCCGCACGTGGTCCGTGCTCCACAGCGTGGGATCTGCAAGGGGAGGGGGACAGGCCAGGTCAGCTCCGGGAGACCAGCGTCTGGGGCAGAGGCAGGTCTCTGCTGGGTTTCCCGCGGCCACAGCCCCAGCGGCTGCGCCCGGGCGGGTCCTCAGGCGGGAAGGCTCCGGGGCGGGTCCCAGAGCAGGTCTGTCCCTGAAGGAACTGCTCTGCGGGTTTCGGCTATTCCCCCGGCCCACCCCTCTGTTGCTCAAACACTCTCAGGTTTTCTGTAGAGATGGGGGCCGGGTATTCTTTCTTTCCCCCCATTTATTTTCATTTTAATTTATTCACTTAAAATCAATACATACAAGTGGAAAATTTCCTTAGAAAACCACTGGCATCTTTATATGAAGTCAGGAGTTAGCAATATGTATCAGCCAGATGCTAATGACAGATTCCAAAAAATCCAAACCGGTATTTACACAAAACACTGAGAAATACTGACCACAGAGTTGGGAAGAAAGTGTAGGTTTAGTTAACCCCAAACCCCAGCGCCGGCTGGGATTTGTGTTTCTGAGAGGAGCTGTCAGTTACCCGCCTTTCCCGCAGAGAGCTCGGTTCTGCCACTAACTCACACCTGCAGGGAGGGGGCTGGCCGGGGACGCACAGTCCTCAGCTGTGGCGCCCTGGCGCCCACAGGGTGCAGGCGATGCCATCGCGTTCCACTGCCGTGGCAGGGAGGGGACCCGGGAGGGCCAGGAGGCAGGGCCCTGGGGAGAAGGAGCAGGCCGTGCCCAACAGAATCGCCAACGGCCTGGGGGCTGGGCACGCAGGGCGCTCCCTGGCAGATGGGCTCCCCCCTCGGCCCGAGTTCTGAGACACCTGGGCGGGCTCAGGAGCCCAGCGCTGGGAGCCCGGCGTCTGCCAGCTGGCTGTGGCCTCTCTCGGCTGCTTCTGTTTTCCGTCTGTTTCACAAGTAAAGTGAGAGCCCTGACCTTGGTCTGCGGAAGGGCCGCAGGGGTCAGGCGGGCCAGGATGTTCCACAGGGAGTGAAAAATCCTGGCGTGGGAATCAATCACCCCTTTAAATCACCTTTTAGCTCATCGAACCCACTTGGTGTTGCTCACCTTTCAGGCTCATGAGTGGGACATGTCGTGTGCTGCGGAAATGGATTTTAAGTTCACGGAAGTGAACAGCGGCAGCGGTGAGAAACCGGCAGTCACACCACCCCTGTCCTCTCCCTTCCCTCCCTTCTGTCACTCACTCCCTTCCCTCTCACACCTTTTCCTAAGTTAAATGCACGGGGCGACGTCGGTTAAGAACATTATTTAAGTTTCAGATGTACGACTGTAGGATGCATCGCCTGTGTGTTCTACTGAGCCACCCCCCCACCGACATCCAGTCTCCTCCTGTCACCGCACACTTGACCCCCTGGGCCCTCCTCACCCTCCCCGTCCATCCCCTCCGGTAACCACCACACCGTTGTCTGAGTCTGTGAGTCTGCTTGTTTGTTCTGTCTGCTGCTTCTATTTGATAGTCCCCATGTGTGAAATCACATGGTTCTTGTTCCTTATCTTTTTTAACAGAAAGAAACCATTTCGAAGCCAGAACAACCTGCCGCATCGCATGCCCTCCTGCGCACTGCAGAGCGACTGCTGCAGTGGGGGCTGGCGTCACGCCCACAGGCCACACGGGCTTGCACATTTTTACCATATCAGCTGGGTACGCTGTTCTGTGTCCTCATAGTTAACATGAGTGGTGTCTGCTTTGCCGTGGCACTCAGCACTGTGCTTTCAAGATGTGTCCCAGTTCATGCACAGAGGTACAGCGACCGTTTAAGCAGCTCTGGGGCACTCCCCATAGGAACACGTCCGATTTGCTGATTGGCGGACACCCCCAGGTATACCCCCGGTGCACACGTGGAGGAACGACCACGGGCCTGCAGCCCGGGGCACACGCTGGAGTTACAGGGAGATGGGCACCCTGCTGCTGCTGGGCTCACCTGTGGACGTGAGCAGCCCGGACACGAGGGCTGTGGAACGCTGCCCGGTCATTCTGACACATGACCCAGGTTCACACCCTCTACTCCGGGGCCTCACTACTCAGGGGCTCAGGGGTGTCGCCATGACCTGGGAGCTAACTGGAATGCAGAGTCTCGGGAGCCACCCCAGAGCTGCAGAATCAGGGCCCGTGTTTTCACACGCTCCTCGGATGACCCACGTGCACACCGAGCTGCAGAAGCTCTGGCCCAGGGCGTGCACCTGGGTGTGCAACTGCCGGCTCCCGGGGCACAGGCACCATCAGGTTTGCCAGTTGTACTGGATTTCAGCCTCCATTCTAGCACGCATGCCTGGCCAGCAACCAGCGCGCGATGTCTGGAGACCCGGGGGAGCCTGGCTCCCACACTTGGCAGAAGCTCCAAGGGCCGTGCGTCAGTAAAGCATGCCGGCCGCCTGTGACTCCCCGACATGGGGACACTTGGTTAGTCTTAAAACCAACGTGGGCACGGAAGTTTGGCTTTCTCCTGCTCGGTGGAGTTTCGGTGGTGCCGGGTCACTGGTCAGGGCTCTGCTTCCAGGGACAAAATGTTTAAAACCCCAGACTCTTCTCACGGATCTTTTTTCTACTTTTTTTCTCACGACAATCATGACTCCTCAGGGAGAAACACGTGGCACGGTAGCCTCGGACGCCCCCCCTTCAGGCCGTCCCTGCCCTTGGCTCTGGGCAGAGGGGACAGCTGCCACCTCTCAGACGGAGCCTCCTGCCGGCCGTCCCCAAGGTGCCCCTCTGGACTCCACCACGAGGTCCCAGCCCGGCTCTGCTTTGTGCTGCTTCACCCTTAACCACCCAGGAGGACCGTGTCCTGGGGGGGCTGCAGCCTAGAAATCCATCCTTCCCGGGAACAGTCTCTCCTCTTAGTGGCAGAACTGGGTGTTGTAAGAACGATACAGAAACAGCTCCCGGAGGTCACCGGGTGCGTGTTGGAATGGTGAAGGGACACCGCGGGGAGACAGCCCATGGAAAGCCCAGTCTCTCTATCGCCCCCTCTGGCGATGTGCCTGTTCCCTGCTGTCCCTCCCCAAGCCAGGCTGTCCCGGCTCATTCCATGTTCCCTTAAGAAAATCACATGCGGGGCCCTGGGGACCGATTCCTCGATCGGTTTTGCTCGTGTCTCTAAAACCCACGTGGAGCGGCCGGCAGGCTCGCCAGAGCTGCGGGAGACAGGAGCGTTCGGCTACACGTCTCAAATGGCTCCTTAAAAAAAACAAAATAGGTGCATAGTGCCTGAACTAAAAACCCCACTTCTAGAAGTTTATCTGAAGGAAATAGTAAAGGATGTGGGAAATGATTTATTTTCAAGGATGTTGTTTCTAACGGGACAGCATTGGAAACACCCGAAAAGTCCAGCAGAAACAGACCTGGTTGAGTGGTGGCACATTCAGGAAAGTTCCGGCGACATTTAGGAACCAACGCTTGCACTGCTGAGTGGACTTACTGGCACGAACAAATGTCCGAATCAGGGTAAATTTGAAAAGTCTGAAAACCCTGCGGCAGAATCGTGACATTTTGCAAAGAAACCCACAGACTCCCAGGGAGAGCCTGTGGGAGGGGCGGGCAGGCAAGTGGTGACGGGCGTTTCTGCGGAAAAGGCGACGGAGATTTTCAGGGTTTTTTTTCCCTTTTTCACTAAACTATATCTTTTCTTTTATTTTTTTTCAAATGAAAAGCAGATAACACTTAGGTTAAAATTTATTTACAAAACGAGTACTCTTCTCTGTGTTTCCAAATCAAAATAAGGTCTCACAGAGGATTAAACACACATTTATATGTATACTTATGAGTTACAGTGTTTTAAAAAGTTCTCATTTATTTAGTTTTAGAGAGGGGAAGGGAGATAGAAAGAGAGGTAGAGAAACATCAATGTGGAAACATCAATGCGTGGTTGCTTCTCGAGCACCCCTCACTGGGGAGCTGGCCCACAACCCAGGCGTGTGCCCTGACTGGGAATCAAACCAGCAACCCTTTGGTTCACAGGTCAGCACTCAGTCCACTGAGCCACACCATCCAGGGCCTCGAGTTACAGTGTTTTTATGAAATTTCCTTCTCGGTATAAAACTGCAGTCTCACTTTCCTACACAGTCCCGTGATGGGAACGGCTTCCTTTGGGAAGGGGAAGGTCGCACAAAGCCGGGCTGTTTCTGGGTCCACCTGGGCTTTGGCCCCCACGCCCCTGCCCTGTAGGTTCATAAGCCACAACTACTACGCAGAGGAGACAGGGCCGCTCCACGGGGTGAATGAGGACGCTCCTTCCCGCCCTGCCCATGGGCCCCTTGTCCTGGGGCTGCTCTCTGCAGGCGCCGTAACCAAGAACAGTTCCCGAGGGGCAGGCCCACACTCCTCAGCGTGGAGCACCTGACCCTGAGTTCCGTGGTCCCTACTGTCCTCCCAGCCCCTCCCCCAACCCTCTGTCCACAGCCACACACCATCGGCTGCCACCCTGGCTCACACCCCACGCCTATGCCCACGGCACCTCCTGCTTCTTCCTCCTCCTCCCGTCACCTAGACTTGCCCTCTCCTTTGGGGGTCTGTCCCCCTTTGCTCTTGAGCCGGAAGCACCTACAGTGAACCTCTGGGCGGGGAAGCGGTAATGAGACTGGAGGCCCAGGCCTCGCCCTGTGACAGCCCCTGCTGAGTTCCGCCCCCTCCCTGGGCCAGGCACGGGTGCCACGGCTATGGGCAGAGGGTTTTAGGGCTCAGGTCAATGTGTTGGGGCTCAGCTCACCCTTCAGCTCCATGGAGAGCCCAACAGAGTCTCTGGGTCTCCCCCAAGACCCCTGGTACGTCAGCCAAGCTTGCTTCTGTCCCCCTGCCCTCACAGAGGGGAGCTCCCGAGGCCCCCCAAGATTCCACAGGCCTCGCTTCCTTCCCTGACCCACACTCTGCAGGTGAATGAGAAAGGGCAGGAGGCAACAGAAGGAGCCCCAGCAAAGGATCGCCCTTGCCCAAGCTCAGACATGGCGATCACACCGTCTCGTCTGCCTCCTGGGAGCGGTGAGATGGGGAACGTGTCACCTAACCTCACGACTTACGGCTGAGCGCAGCTTCCCTTCACATGGAGAACTCAAGACTCTGATGGGAAAAGAACTGAGATGAACGGAACTCGGGAGAGCTACCGAGCATCTCCCATGGGCACAAGTACTACAGGGACTCAGAGGCGGCCGAGGAGAAAACACACTGGGAACCCGACTGGGGAGGCAGCTGTGCGCACCACCTGTGGAACAGAGTGCCATCTGTGTCTCCAAGCAGGACGTGCGTGTGCAGAGAGGGCCCCGCAGACCCAGCCAGGGGAAAAGGAGGAGGTTTCACCAGTGGTGTGTGGCGTGAGGCTGCACCAACGAAAAGGACTGTTGCCGGAAGCAGGAGAGAAGCCCTTCAGTTTAGGGGAACAGCTGGAGCCTAGCTGCACCCCCACAGAGGCGTGGGGTACTCGATGCACCGAGGGAGGGGTGAGAAAGTGGGCCTGGCTGTGGTGGGGGATTTAGGAGGGCTCCCCACCGTAGACATACGGGCATGGAGGTAGAAGTTGCGGACGGACCAAGGGGAGCCTTCAGTGTCTTGGTAAGAAGGCTGGACTTGATGGTCTAGGAATTTCAGTCATTGAGAATATACGAGGAATCAAAGAATGCTTTAAACGGCATCAGGCACCACAAATGCGGTGAGAAAATAAACGGCTTCCCCAGGAGCCAGAATACCCAGAGTTGGGTCTGACTGACCCATTCACTGGATGTCAACGTGCCCCTTTCTGGAACGCGTTTCTTTGCCGGCGGGTAATTAAGTGGTGAACTGTTAGGGAAACAGAAACGTAAATGAGATACTGTGTGCGAAAGCACTTTGCCAACATGACGTATTGCAGAGAAGCAGCGCACCCACACGCGGGGCCCCGCAGTGCAAACTCGGCTAAAAGGAAATAAACAATCTATTATCCCGGGGCAGCCTCTGCCTTTTAAACGCAAAAGTCTGATTTATCACTTTATTTTAAGAAGCGTTTGGAGGTGCTTCTGTCGGATGAATCATGAGCCCCTGCAGGGAAGCTGGACTGCTTCAGCCCTGCGGTCCAATTGTTCTGAAAACCTCTGTGTCATCATTCCACGCTCGTGGGCGTCCACGTGGCAAGCCCCCAGGTACAGGGGACGGGGAAAGAAGCCATCTCTCCCCAAAGCCTCTGATTTGTGTCTTAGATTACAAGGTTAATAGCCAAGCGTTTTAGGAAGGCTATGCCAGTAAGTGGGAATTTAAAAAATAAATTAAGAGCACAGCAAACAGTTTCTGGAGTTGCTCTATTCAGTGTACGAGGGGGCTACGGAGGGTGGGGGATTCCCGGCCACTGGGCTCTGACCTCGTGGGGTTCTGCTGTTGCTGGAAAGATCTGAGGTAGATTTTAAATTAGCTGAAGGACATTGCATGGCTGAAGGCGAGCTGTAAACCTTCACGGAACAAAAGCCCTTATACAGGCCAATGCCTGGTTTTGGAGACTCCCCGAGGGGAAGGGACGACAGCAAGCTTGGACAACGGCTGGGCTGGTGACGATACAGGCCCTGGGTGCCATTTTCCCTGAACACTATCATTGCAAAGTACTGGCTTCCAGACAGAAAAATCACCCTTGATACTGAAAAAACAAACACCTTAAAATAAAACGTGTCTCTGAGACACAGCACCACCCTGCGAGGTCTTTGTTTGCAAAACTGGGCGCCTGATGCGTCTGCCAACCTGCTGTCCCCGACACTCAGAAGTCTGCAAAAATTTCCCATTTCGCCTCTGCCTGGGGACGGACTGCACGTTTGGGGAAGGTGGGCCCGGCAGAGAGAACCGGCTTGGATTTGAGTGTCAGCCCACCAGAGATCGAAATGTGGTCTCTTTGCAGCCCACCCTCAAGGCTGCTCCTGTAAGTCTTGGTTTCCACACTTATGGGTGGGAGTGTTACCATTCCGACCATTGTAGGTTTCTAATTCCATCGCACTTCGGCCGGTGAAGGAGGTCACACGGCGCTGCTTGTCGTTCACATCGGCGGTTTCTTTGCGTGGTCACTTTCTGCAAACGCACCTCGAGTGTTTAAAAAAACTTCAGTGTCTCTAACTGTTGGGCGCAGTTTTCTATCAATAACCACTGAATCAAAACTGGTAATGCATATACAATTTTTGTGCGATTGACTTATCAATCACCGAGAAAGGCAAATTAAAACCTCTCACTCATGTGGATTTGTCCACCTCTCCCTCCAGTTCTTCATGTATTGTGAGGCTCTGTGACTAGCCACACGCCAGTCCCTCACCGTTACGCATTTTCATGCATGTGATCTTTCTTCGTCATGTGATCATCCTCAATTATCTCCCGGAATGCTCCCTATTTCCACGACTGTCAGCTCTGTTTGGGTTGGAATCTGACTAGTGTGTCTCCCTCCATCTGCCCGCTGTTACACGTGTTTGTGAATTGCACACAACAAACAGACTTGGCAGTGTTTTTGAGAAACCCTTCACTCTCTGTGTCTAGTACCAAGTTTGCTCCGGTTTATTTTGTGCTTTCCATTTACCTTGCTTCGTCTGTTCCTTACCCCTCCTTTCCAAACGTCTCAATAGATCCATCTACTCTTCTTCATTTCTTTTCTTTTTTTCCCTCCACTGGCGCGGCTGTTTAACATTCTGGCTCTATTTCTTTACTTGTTAATCTTGAAACAAAACACGTGCAATCATCAAATACATCCTTTTCCCCCAAAATGCAAGGAATGGAGAAATCTTGAACCCTGTCACCCATCCCTAATCATGCACGATAATGGTGTCCAGGGTTTTTATTCTGTCTTCTGACTGTGCTCCCCAGGGAGGAAGCCAGGCTGGTGCTTTCACTGCCATTTCTCTCTAACTCATCTTACTCACCTAAAGGCTTTACTCTGCAGAACCCACTGGCTTCACGTGGCTACTGAATGGGTCTCCAGTGGGCAATAAAAAGGTCAGGAGCCCAGGAGAGAGCTAGAGTCACGTCCGTTTCTCCCAGGCCACTGGGGATTTTCTTCTGCCGCCCTCTGGGCTCTGCTTTGTTGTTGGAGAGGGCGCTGGGCTGAGAACTGTCACTCTTTTCAGAAAGTCTGTCTTCTCTTCGGTTGGCTTGAGCATCCTGGGTCTCTGCTGTTCGGCGGTCTGACCAGAGGGTGACTGCTGTGGACTGATTCTTATGTTTCCTCCCCGGGCTGGCGCTTCCCCGCCGTGGAAAATGGTCCTGCTCATCTGTTCTAGAAAAGTCGGCTTTCATCTCTTCAAACATTTCATCTCTCTCATTGTCGATTTCCTCCTTTCTGGAATTTTCTACCAGATCAGCATAGGACATGACCACGAGTCCTTCCTACTCTTGACATTTTCTCGCATTTTCCATCTCTTTTGTCACTGTGCTGCTCTCTGAGAACAGTATCAACTCTTAAATTCCCTCTTCAGCTTTTTCAAATCAACTGATAATTCATCTGAGTTTCTGATAATTTGTGAATATTTTGTGTTTCTAGGAGCCTGTTTCTCCTTCAAAACTATTTGCTTGTTCCCATATTGCCTTGTTTCTCTCCTTTTTTGCTTCCTTTTTCTATGTATCTCATCATTTTAAAATCTATGTACTTAATATTCTCTGTCCTATACTTCAATTATCCAACGTTCTTGAGAATTTAATCACGTCAAGTGTTGTTTTTGCTGAGTCTTGGTCTAGGTAGGCCATTTCCTCCTATTCGTGTATTTGGGGTTTCAGAGGCATCCTCCGGTCTTTAGCTGCAACAAATGTGTAAGGCTTGGCGAGAAGACACAGCTCTCCAGGAAGATTCTGTACATCCTTCCGTCAGGTGTCCAAGGTCATCATGAGCCACGGCCGCTTTGCTGTGGTTCATTTCTCAGCCCGGGGGCGGCTTGAACTCACGGCTGGTGCACGTTGTGTCTGAGGGTTGGGGAGGGACTCGGGCTCAACTCCTTGCTGTGTGCAAGGCTAAGACCTCATCTGCTGCCCTTAGCTGACCTTCAAACCCCAATCTCGGTATGACGCAGGCATGGGATCCCCATCCCATCCATGCCACCAAAGATGCCCAGGCGCCAGCGTGAGAGTGGGCTGCTCTGTTCCCAGCACCCTCCTTGTTTTCTGTCTCTAAGGAATTCATTTCTCCCCAGTTCGGCTTTGCACGAACCGCATGTTCGATTCTACACGGCATTTCCAGGTGCTCTGCATGGAGAACATCTCTGGATCCTTTTGAGTTCAATATTCCACTGGAACCAAGAGCCTTTTCTGCACATTTTTTACCTATTACTTTAGAACTTTGCTACTTTCGAAGCAGTCACCAACCTAGGTCAAGTTGCACTCTGTTTGGTTCATTTATTAATTAATCGATTATCGGTGACGAAGTGCACATGTGAACTGTGCGAGACCCTACAGGAGTCAACAACTCCGGGGAGGCATGCCTGTCCTCAATGGGCGTGAGGAACGACCATTCCATTGTGCACTCACTTCAGAAAGGACACGACGAGGTCACATTCGGTGGGCCCCAAACAGGTCGTGGCCGTTCCGATGTGCCACCACGTTTTCCTGGAGGGGGCGTTCCGCACTCTCGCTGCGTGCTCCTCCGGGTTTCGGGCTTTGTTTTTCTTGGTCTGTTTCCCCCCTGCTGCCTGCCCTCTGTTGTTTATTGTCAGCCCTGCTCGTGTGCATCCTGTTTTCGACACCCAGTGGCTCGTTCCGCTTCAAAGCTTCTCCCTGCAGAGTCTTCCTTCTCTGCCCCTGAAATGGCAGTGTCCCCGGAGTCTTGTCCTCAGTCCCTCCCCTGCCTCACTTGAGAGGTAACCCTGGGTGTTCTGTCCCCTGCCGAGAACGTGTGTGCCCCATGGATCGTTTCTGAGGTCTGCCGGAACAGAGCTCAGTGGCTCAAAGCAACAGACAGGCATTGTCTCACAGTTCGGGGGGCTGGACGTCTGAGACCAAGGTGCTGGCAGGGCCTCGCTCTCTCCGAGACTCTGACTAGGGTCCGACCCGCCTCTCCCGGCTGCCGGTGGTGATGCCCATCTTCGGCAACCCCGGTCTTGCAGCTGCGTCCCCCAGCATTCCGGATCTCTGCCTCTGCTGTCCCTGTGCGTTCACATCATGTGTCCCTGTGCATTCACATCATGTCTCCCATGCGTGTCTGTGTCCAAATTTCCCTTTGGAAATGGCCACTCCTCACTTTACGAAACCCACCCTAAGGACCTCATCTTGACTTGATCAACTTTGAATATACTCCAGTTCCAAATAAGGTCACGTGCAGGCACACTGGGAGGTAGGGCTGCACGTGTCTTTTTGTGGGGGCAAGTTCGACACATGCCGTGTGCCTGTGCCTGTCGACCCCGCTCTGGCGCCCAGGGCTCTGCCCCTCTGTCCCCAGGTCCCCAGTGCCTGAGCAAACAGGACGGAAGAGCAGCGACTGTTTGAGGAATTCTCGCACCTCAGGCACGGTTAGTGACCCTGACATGCACTGTCTTACTGAACCCATTCAGCACCGTATACAGTAGGCATCACTGCTATCCTTATTGTGGTGGCAAGGAAATAAAGAACAGTGCAACTAAGTGACTCCCCGGATCCCAGAGCTAGAAAACACAGTGTTTAGAGTTCAAGGGTGCGATTCCTGATAAAGGGCACCCACCCCGAGCTCTCGGTGGGCCGCTGAGCTGTGCTGTGGGTCTCGAGGGTTTCTGAAACACACAGTGAACCAAACCAAAATCACCTATCTTAAATTTTTTTCTAATTGCATCCACATCCACCCGGCCAGTCATGCTCAATCTAAGCTCCTTTCAGCTCCACTCTTCCCTTTGGTTTTTAAGCAAAGCAGATAAACCATCGCCATCACAGAGACGCAAAGGGTAAGCGCCGAGCACCACGGAGTGTTTCCAACATCTCATCTACCCTCCCCTTGTTCACTTCGGTGTCCTTGGAAAAGTCACTCCGGCATCTCTGTGACAAAGCCACACTCTCGTCCCACCACCCCACCGCCCTGCGTCCTTCCCTGGGTGCTTCTGAGAGTCTAGGACGGGGACACGAACTCCTCTGGGGGCGGACAGACCAGGGTCAGAACCCTGGCTCGCCAGTGGCTTCCCGAGGTTTGGTTTCTCCACCTGTAGAGTGAACAAGTAGCACCTAAGAGACAGGCGGTCGTGGGGGTTAAGTGAGGTGGCACCTGTTTCACACGCGCAGACGGCCAGGTGCCAACCACAGCGCGCACTCGACAGACGGGAGCTGCCATCGTCTGGGTTTGCGGGGCTTGGGTCACATGTTAGTCCCCGTGGAGTCCCCTCGAGTGCTATTCAGCTGATGGTTTAAAACTACAACTAACACTGACATTAGGATTTAAGTTTTAGCTGATCTGCTTGTTTAGTTACTTAAGTTATGTAGAAGGGATTTAACCAGAACCTTTTAGAAACACGAACTATAATGCAGATAGAGTGGGAGGGGTCCTCAGGAGTGCTTAGTGGCACGACAAAGGACAATAGACAAATGTGTAGTTTTTGACATCAGATTCTTTCAACATGAACGTGCTAGGCCCGGGAGTGGCTCTGCTCTTACCCGCCCGCGCATGTGTTCCTGGGAAACCCGTGCCATCTCTGGAGGGCTCGACTTCCTCAAGTTCAAAGGCAGAGACTCCTGAAGTATCTGCCCACTTGACTGGGTCAGGAAGCCAGATATTTAGTAAACATTATCATTAGCATTTAAATTGGTAGCCTGAGAAAGCAGAGGGCCCTCCCCTCTGTGGGTGGGAGTACTGGGGTTCCCTGCCTCCCCCCGCCCCCCGAGAGATAAAAAAAGTGGAGGGAGAGGACTGGAGCTGTCTGCCATCCATCCTCTGCTGGCTTTCATGCCTAAGAACTTGGGCGGAGCACCGCCCTAGCGGCTCTTCCGACTGGGGTTTGCAGACGGCAGACTGGGTTTCCAGACTCCTCAGCCTCCCTAACCACACAGGGCAATCCCTGTGATAGACAGAGAGATAGATAGATAGATAGATAGATAGATAGATAGATAGATAGATAGATAGATGATAGATATTTTTATGTGTGTTTGTGTGTGTGTGCGTATATATATATGTATGTATGTATGTATATGTATATATACATACACACACATGGGGGGGGGAGAGAGAGGGAGAGAGAGAGACTGGCTTTGTTTCTGTGAAGAACCCTGACTAATACCCAAAGTTGAGCAAAGACCATCAAGAATCTTGCCATTCCAACTCCTGTGATTCTGGGATTCCCAGTAACTAAATCTGGATCAGCGTCAGTAAATGCCCGTTTACCAATCTCTGCTTGCTACTTTGGTGACTAAGAACGCAAAGGACACGATCACCAGCCCACGAAGCTTACGGTGATCTAAGGGAATACACAGGCTTGGAAATCACCAGCTCTGCCAGGACGAACACGTGAGGTGCTGGCTGCCTGGGCGTGGTCGGGGGGTTACTTTTCTATGACTTGTCAGTCGTGTTCACGCCACGGCTGGAGGTGCCACGCGCAGGCAGGTCCTGGGAAGGCAACGCAGGCCCTCTGCCTGGGTGGGGACTCGAGACCCCGACCGCGCAATCTCCGGACGGCAGAGGCTCGCACTGGGTGCCAGGCATCTGTCAGCGCCGAGTGTTCTCCACTCCAACCCTCTCTCTGTGGAGGATGTGACGGGCGCAGGCTGGTGAAATGTGGTGTCACAACTGTGGCAGGAAGACACATGTGGCAGGAAGGTCATGTCCCCAGCCTCTGTGGCACCTGAGTGTCAAGTCCAGGGGTTCTTCTCTGAGAAGACCATGGCCTTCTCTGTGGCCCTTCTATTTGCAAACAGGAATGACTGCCCCGATGACTCTTTTTAGTGCGGCTGCCAGGAAACCGAAAGCCGAGCTGGAGGCTTAGCTGCAGCGTCGTGGCCAAGCTGTGGTCAGAGCGGCTGCGTCCTCCCTTCCTGCGACCTTGGCTTTCCACTGATCTCTAACTGCCTTAATGCCGACCCCTAATTTCTACTTGAACGGTCGTCTGGTTCATGTGTTCATCGCTAGTCTAGTTCACAAGGCTTCTCACCTCCTTTGTGGTCTTAGATGGGACACCCGGATTTAAGTAAGGAGACAGACACATTATAGAATATAGTTTTATATTCTATAATTTGGAAACAAAATAAAGTGTTGTAGTAAAAGACTTGGTAAGATGCAAAAAGAAGCCATTAAGTTCCCAAGAGATCAAGGACGGCTTCCTAGACAGGGTGGATTTCAGAGATGCCTTGAAGAATGAGAAGGATCTGTGGGCACAGAGAGGAGGAGGGGCATTCACTTGGCGGGGACAGCGCGCAGGAAGACACTGGGCTGCGGCCACGCAGGAGTACTGGAACCCAGCGATGTGCCCAGAGGGCAGGGTGTGGCACCGGAAAGTGGGGAGCCGCAGAAGGATTTAGGGATCGGACCAGGAGGGGCACAGAGGAAGCCCTTCTTGACTGGTCATGTTTGTGTTCATCTGGCTCCCCAGATGTCTTGAGTCACTGGTCTGAATCACGCACTGGAACGCAATCACACACTCCCCGGTCCTGAGTGCATTGTGTGGCTGGGTCTTATCTGCTTCGGACAGCTTCGGGTCATTTCCTCTGTGACGAGCGTGAGTGACACATACTTGCTGAACACTTCTTGAATTGAGCAGAAGTTCCCCAGCGTGGAGGGTCTGAGTAAGACACCACACGCGTAGCTTCACCCACGTGTGTTTGGGGCCAGGAAGAGGGCGTTTGCGGTTAATAAAAGTTTGTATTCACAGTGACTGGACACAGAAAGCACTTCGTGAGTGAGTGAATGAGTGAGTGAATGAATGAACGAACGAATGGAGTAAACCAGTGAGGACACGAATGCGGCAACTGTCTCCCCTATCTCCGAGATTTGGGATTACCACAGGGGCTTGTGCCCGAGGTGGATATTTAGAAAATAAGTAGAATCTTTGAAAAGTTCAATGCTCTTCCACCCATCTTAGGGAATAAAAACAGAGACAAAGAAAAATCTTTCAAAATAATGTCAGCTGCTAAAACCAGAGGCCCTGTTGCCTTTGGGGCAGCATTTTGCAACCTTGGAGAAGACCGTGCCTTCCTCTTTGCGAGTGCCACATGTTAGCACATCGCCGAGCACACTGTCGATGCCCGCGCGGTGACAGCGGCTGCCCGAGGCACGCCTGGCATGTGCAAGGGCAGCACTGCTGATGGCAGACGCTTCACGAGACACGAGACTTGCATCCCCGAGAACATACTGGTGCTGTCGTGTAACACAGGGACCCACTGTTTCTAAACACTGACCCATTCCACAGCCTTGGCGAGGCAGAACTGGAAACACCTGGCAGTCATACTCCAGCCCTGTGGCCACGTCAGCTCAGCCGTGCACTCGGGCCTGGCGGTGTGCTCCACCTGAAGGGCCCGAAGGGAGCCCAGCGCCGAGGCCAAGGGATGTGGTGGAGGCGCCTCCTTGGCTCTGTGCTGTGCTCCGTGTCTTCCACGGTCCCCGATGTCCCCGTGAACACCCCGACACACGGCCTTCACCAAATTTAGTGTGCCAACCAAGGACAAGCCCCAAACACATCTTCAGGGAGGAGCTTTAGGGAGACAAAGTTCCTTCCTACCGAAGGGCTGATGATGGTGATGATGACGATGATTCTTCTCCTTCCTCTTCGAACACCAATGGGAAGCTGTTATTTCCTATTCTTCCTTCTACCATTCCCTCTTCTACAAGGGACATATCCTACCTTTATTCAGAATAATTCACATATATTAAGTAGAATTTATGGAGAGTCTTCTTGCCAGATTAGAGCTTCTCACACCTTATTAGGCACGAGGACTACCAGAGTATGTCAACAACGCAGAGCCCCCCCCAACACCGAGTGCAGCCAGCCTGGGAATGTGTACCTTTACATCACAGGCCCCCAGGTATTCCCGACAGCGACAGATCCGGTCACACTGTAGAAACATGTCCCGGTCAGGCTGTACAGTAAGCTGAGCCAACAAAGGGCTGCTTAACTAGGTCATAGGTCTCGGGTCCCTGTGATTAAGACTGATGTCACTGAATGGCACCGATGTACAACTGTGTAAGGAAGGGCCAACCCCGTGAGATGCAGACCTAGACATACGGACATGCACACCAGAGAGATGACAGATGGACGGGATGGGTGGACAGACAGACAGATGGTAAACGGTATAGCTCAGGGTGTCAAACTCTCTTTCACCGGGGGCCACATCAGCCTCACAGTTGCCTTCAAAGGGCCGAATGTAATTTCAACTCCTTAACAGTTAAGGGGGACTTACATTTGTACAGTTCCAAAATTATTTCAGCCCTCTGAAGGCAACCGCAAGGCTGATGTGGCCCTCGGTGAATATGCATTTGACACCCCTGGTCTAGATAGATAGATAGATAGATAGACAGACAGATAAGACAAAGACAGATTAAAAGTACAGACATGATTTACTGTCTAATCAGTACACTTTGAGAGGGAGAGGCACCGTCCAACAATTTTGCCAAGACAACAGGCGTAAGCCAGAGCTTCCAGAATGCCTGGTGGCCCCATCGATAAGCGCTTTTCTCATGACCTCCCTGTAATCTTACTGTAGCAACTCTAGGAACACAGGTTTCTCTCGACTCAGAGTCCAGAGCCAGGCTGCCTTCCCCACATTGGTTTTCTTTCGTCCTGTGGGACGCCAAGTCATGGGTCCCCTTGCACTGCCCACTGATGCCTTGGAGCCAAATAACACCCACTTTCTGCAATTGTGCAAGATTTAAAAGTTTGCATTTATACACATATATATAAAACCTCCCTCCTGGCTCCACTGTCTCTGTTCTTACTTTGGTTCACGGTCCCCATCCATTTCTGTTTTCAATTGGCTCTGCCTTGCTCTTTTGTGGATATTTGTGTGAGCTTTCTAAAATCCGTTCTGCAATAAGGAGGCAGAGTAAATATATTAGATTCCGGGATATACATTTATTCATGAGAGGTATTTTATGAGTTTCTTTGTGGCTCTGGAGTTAAAGGGAGTATCAACACTAGAGACTTTGAGAAGTGAGGAGTCCAAGTTCAAGAGCCCCATCTGAGCACAGACAACGCCCCAGGTCCTGCCTTCTCACCTCTCACTCTAACCAAGTCTCGGGCCAGTGTGCACTGGAGCCACTTTTAGGTCTAGAATATGAACGTCGGTAGGTAGTTGATTGCTGGCACAAATACTTAGAAATAATAACTTTTTCAGCTGCCTTTATGATGAGCACTCCTGGGCATTAGTCAAGGCCTTTAACTAGTAGAAACTACATGAACCATTTGGAACCAGGCCTGCCGAATTCTCTCTCTGTATGCAGAGCACTCTGTGCCCAAAACGTGCCCAAGGGAGGCCTGGGCCCTGGAGCGGGGGTGCGGGTGCAGCAGCGGAGGGGGCTGCCCCAGGTCCTGCAGCCTTGTGGCCGTGCTGGGGGACGGTCTGGATTGTGCAATGCGGCCGTGTGTGTGTGTGTGTGTGTGTGTGTACACACGTGTTCATCTGTGTGTCTGTGTATGAGCACACACACATGAAGCTTTACCAATAACTGAAAGACACAACTTGCAAAATCAGCCACAATTAATTCTTACAAACGCTACCAACTGAATAACGGCCTGTGTTCATGTGAAGCAACCCAAGGCGGCAGCTGCCGAAAGAGGACTTTCTGCAGGAGCTGAAACCAGCCTTTACACAAACGCCGACTGTGAGCCAATCTGCGCGGCCAGCCCCCCCGCCCCCCCACCCCCCGAGCAGGCGTGGCTTAAGAGCACCTCCCGTGGATCCGAAATGGTGGAGGCTCGGACTTGGCTGAATTGGCCCTTTGCCACTTCCCCATGTGAATATCTCTCCTGTTTTCTAAACATTTTACTTAACACAGAAAGCCTCAAGTCTGGCCCTGTTGGAAAGGACACCGGTGACATCAAAACATGCTGATGGCGTGATGGAATTATGATCTCACTGGTTACAGGATGTGAGTGGCACCAGGAATTACCTCGCGGGTCTGTGATTCCCTGAGGAACCGAGACAAGAATTTCCAGTGCAGGCCTCTCGGCAGACTGATTCTCTCATCTTAGGAAATCTAAACACTTTGCTTTGCCTAAATTGAAGAAATTACTTAATTCTTAAGGGGGACGGCAAAGGGTGATTGGGCTTGGGTGGGAGTTTTCTGTGTTTCTACCTCATCCTGTTTATACCTGGCCAGTCTCCCTCCCACGTGTCCCCAAGCACATCCCTGATCTCAAGCCTCGTTGAGGTGCTACACACCCAGGATAGGCACCCTGGCCCTTTCATTTCTGCACCTTCCCTCATTCGAAAGGAAATGCCTCCTGTTCTCAGCACAGTGACAAGTGACACATCTTGGATATGTATCCCAGTTGCCACAATCAAACCAAATAAATACATGGCTCCTGTAAAAGTGTTGACCATCAAAACCGGTTTTGTCCCTCACGCAAGGCACACGAGACTCTGTCTCTGCGGTGTCCTACAAAAACCTTACAAGGTACTTCAAGATCAGGGGTGGCCACAGAGGCTGAGCCTCCTCATGCCCAGCTGTATCAAGCCAGCATCATACCGTTTGCTGAAAGCCGCACCGTGTCGGCCCTGCAGAGAAACCCAGGCCGAGGATACAAGTCCGGTGCTTTGCCCAGTGCTCTGCCCTCTCGGCTCTCCTATGCGGATGGTGATAGTTACACTGGATGGCAGCTTATGGCAGAATAAGAGGGAGGAGTCATACCCCAGAGAGGATGGCAAACAGCTCATCACTCTCCCTGGAGGAAGGGACCATCAAGTTTACACACACGCACGTTGGCCACGCATGCCTTTTATGACCATGGCCACGAGGAATGACCTGTGCATGCAGCCCAGTGGCTAGGCTTCATTCCATCGCCCCCCTCTGTTAGTATTCATGGAGCACCCACTCCCTGCCAGGCGCTGCACTTAGCCGCTCAGGCGAGGCCTCTGTGGGGCGCGCCCTCCATGGCGGCAGGGAGATGATCAGCGAACATTCACATGAATGTGCACTGCACTGACAGACGGGAGGGATGCGATAAAGGAAGGTGGGGCGGGCGGGGGAAGGGGAGTCACTGGGTGCCGTGCGGAGCGACTCTGGATGGGGGTGGTCGAGATCGCTGCTCTGAAGCGGTGTTTGCACAGAGCCCAGTGAAGGACAGGACCACCTGGAATCAAGGCTTGAAGACTGATCTGCCAGCAAGTTCGGGCCCCTGGGTAGAATGGCAGGGTGACCATATGGCCGGAACGAGTAATGGGAGGGACCCATGGGGGCTTTTGTCAGGAGCTGAGGTGTAACCTGCCACCTCAAGAGAGAGAAAGAAGGGTTCAGGCAGATCTTTTCAAATTCTAACTTGGCCTCTAATTAGCTGTCTGCCCCTGGAAAAGCTAGTTGACCTCGCAGATCTCCCTTTCCCTCCTGGGAACACCAGGATGAGCCCGCCTATGTCTCAGGACCGCGTGAGGCCATGTCTCTGAATCGTGGCCTGAGACGCCCGATTCTGAGCCAGGCGCACCATCAAGGCGTTTCGGTTTCACACCATGTATTTCCTCCCAGGAGTTCTAAGTCCGTCTTCCGATTACCTCGAGTTCTGCTAAGTAAATACATGCCTGCTATCTGCCTCCAAGCCCCTGCTCCGGGCTGGGTTTAGAATTAATTCTGCGGCGGACAACAGCTCCGGTTCTCGGAATCGGTACTACAGGCCAGTGACGGCTGGAATGTTGGATTCTGAGAACAAGCCGTGGATGTCTCCCAAGTTGTTATTTTCCCAGATAAGAAAAAAAAATTTTAGGAAAAACCAACAAGGCCATCATCTATTATGAATAGCATTTCATGAAGGAAAAGATATTTAACACCAAATAATCTCAGAAAAAGGATAATTCTTGCCTCTTGGGCACTTTTCGTGGGCATCCTCTCTCACACGCACACACACGCACACACATGCACACACACACACACCAGTGAACACCTCACCACACATGCACCCACTCCTGCTGGCTCCCACGTGCAATCACTGCTCTAGACCACGGAGGGGACGGAAGCCACAGACGGGGAGGGCCCGTCCTGGGGCGCCCCCACGGGCGTCTGACCTGCTGGGACGATGACTCGGCGCTCGTTCGTGGTCATGTTGGGGGGCGGCACGTGCTTCTCCTCCATGTAGCTGCCGTAGTTCATCCCGACCGAGTCCGGGCTGCCCACCATCTTCCCGCCTTTGGCCACGCTGCATTCGTCCGGGGAGTTTCTGGTGGAGGAAAAGACACATTCCCCTATTACTGTGGCGCCTGAAAAGCGTGCCTCCCTGGTCCTGCTGTGATCCAGAGACAGGCAAGGAAGGCGGAAGGAAGGCAAGGCGGAGCCGACGGAGGGAGGAAGAAGGAGAGGGAGGTGAGCGGGGGTGAATGCGGTGCCCGTGAGGTACTGAGCGTGTGTCCCCCCAAAGCCCGTATGTGGGAGTCCTCATCCCCGACATGATGGTGTTTGGAGATGGGGCTCTTTGGAGATAAGTTTAGATGAAGTCGGGAGGGTGAGGCCAACATACTGGATTCGTGTGCCCTTGTAAGAAGGGGAAGAGACCGGAGAGCTCTCTCCAGCCGCCCTGCGAGGACGCAGCGAGAACTAGCCCTCCACAACTTGAGGAGAGGGCTCTGGCCAGGCGCCACCCCAGCCGGCACCTTGACCTTGCACTCCCAGTCTCCAGAACTGCGAGAAATAAATGCCTGCTGTGTGAGCCCCTCGGTCTATGGTATTTTGTTATTGGCTGCCCGAGCTGACTATGACAGTGGCCAGGCTCAGTCCCAGTGCAGAGCAGGCACGTGGGGAGCAAAGCTGCCACCTGGCTTCTATTTCCTCAGCCAGCTCCTCCTGAAACTGTCATGTCAAAACTCCATCTGTGACAACTGATTGGAAACACGTGCAGAGAACGGCGAAGTGCCGTTTGTTCTTGTGTGACAGTCAACAGGCCACGCACGCAGATGCCGGGAGGCGACCCCCGGCAGGCCCAGCGAGGCTTATCCTGTGATGAGGTTCCTCTTTTTCAAAACCTCAGGGCGAAATCCTCGTGTGGAATTTCACATCCCAGTTCCAAGCCCGTCTTTGACGGGGGAATTGGAGACTCACGAGGTCCCAAGCTCAGGTGCCAGTAGGCAGGCAGAGGCGGGGGTGGGGAGCGCCCTGGGAGGCGGCCGAGAGTGCACTCCTGCACCCTGGGCTGGGGCATGCAGTGCGTGGTGGCCCCAGAAGGGCTCAGCCACCAAGTCCCCGGGGAACAGTTCACGGGGGCTGCTATTATCCAGGCAGCTGCAGCCATCAGGAGAAAGACAAACCTACCTTCCTGCAAAAAAGAAAAAGGGAATATTTTTTTTTTTGAAAAAATTTTTTGAGATTGGGAAGTTATAGGACATGGTAAAATCCTGTCTAATAAGAAAACTCTCAATAGAAAGTCCAGCTTACTGAGGAAACAGAAAAATACACCAAAACCTTCTTAACCATGGTTAACCCAGGGTTACTGCAGCAGAGGAGCCTTGATCTGGGCCACATCTTCTAAGGCGGATTCCTAGATATTGCCTCTCGAACGCTGCCCTACACGTGATTGTTCACTTTCTGGGGAACCACGAGTCTCCGCTGGATTTTAGATTTCCATCCCAAAGCCGAAGACCTGAGGGCGGGGGGATCTCTTCCATCCACACTTTGTTAGTGGGAGCTCTGCAGCCTCCATGCAGAATCCTGGAATGATAGCCCTGGCGTGGACTTGACCTTCAGGCCTGAGAAGGCCACAGCCATCCAGGGCAGCAGGGTGCTCTGTGGGTGGCACGGAGCAGAGGTATGATGAAGGTCATTGCAGACCCGAAGGCCACGGCTGGCGTGTGGGCAGGAAGGGCCGACCAGGGCTGCACAGCTCCAGAGGGGATTCGTTCGGCACCTGGGGACTTTACAGACACAGGTTTGTCCTCGGCATCCCTGGCTCACGTGTCCGGAGCTGTGGGCTGACCACGGGTGAGGAGCAGTTAGGGTCTGTGAACGGAGGTCACAGCCAGGGCCGCCCGGGACGAAGGCCTGACCATGGGCCTGGAAACACACCGCCCTGCCCCGAGGCGGGCTCACAGCTGTACCAACATGACGGAAACTTAAAAACAACAACTGTCTGAGTTCCCATGGTGCAGGTCCTCCGCATTTCCAGCGCTGCCTACACAGGCGCTGTTTCCTTTTGATGCAGTTTTTCCTGGCTTCAAACATTTATCTCTCAAAGACCCGTCCTAGTATCAAAACACCAAGTGTCTTCGCTGGAGCCTTAGTTTCCTGGCCTTTGGAAAATTCCACCAGTGCAGTGGAGTGTGTGTTTCGGTCTATTTGTCTCAAGGAGAGAAGTTACCACGGCAGAGGGTAAAAGGGATTTGGTTCTTTAGGAAAAAGGCGAGATGCAGCCGCGGACGGGCGTAACTCAGGTAACGGCTCTCAAGTCCAGGGTGAGCCCTGCTCGGGGTCACTCACTCACGCGTCCAGTTAGGCCATCTCCATCGAGTGCCTGCTGCATGCCAGGCAGCCTCAGTTCTCTCCTCTCCAGCATGACAGTTAACGATCGAACGTGTGAGGGGTCAGAGAGGTGTAGAGAACGGGGTCCCAGAAACTGGGGGATCTGGGAACTGTGGACCCTTCAGACCATGTCTTGCGTTTTCTTCATTTGCAACGGCTTCATTTCCGTGTCTGCGGCCACGCACTGCAGCCACGGGCACCACGGTTTTCCTGTGGTGTTGGAGCCAGACTCCTGTCCCACCCGGGGAGAGGGCGGGATGCTCACCTGCACTGCCAAGAGCTTCCCAAAGCTGCGTGTCAGCAAGTGCTCAGGGCAGAGCCATTTGGGGGAAGCTGCTTTGTTTTCAGGTTGTAACCACAAGACCTAACTCAGTGCGTCCAACTTCCCCATCCCAGCATCCACCGTAACATCAGACCATCAGACCTGAGTTTCACAAGTTACGCCTTTGAGATGATAAAAAAAATAATCTTTTTCCTATTGTATTTTGTTTTAGCATCTGAGGGAGACAGAATGGAACTGTGCTGTGGATCATTTCAAATAGTTGTTATAATAAATCTAAGGGAACTCCAGCCCAGGGGCAGGGAGAGGGCCACCCGTTGGTCCGCACGCTGGACTCGAGGTCAGCAGTCAACAAATATGGGATGAAAGGGCCCAAAGTGCTCCATTCTCACTTTCCAGTCATTTCCCCTGGTTTTCACTCTGGGAAATCTCAACAGCAAAAGAGGACATCTTTGTGGGGGCCTGTTCTGGGAGCTTATCCGTCAGCCTGGTGGGGCAGGTGGGAGACACAACCAGGATGTGTATAAAAAAAACTAAGAAACAGAGGCAACTCCCGGAGAAGAAAATTTTCAGGGCCGTCTATTGGGCACTGCTTTAAGAAAACGAAACCTTAACGTGATTCAGGGGCCGGAAGGACGTACTTAAAAGTCTCACCACAAATCGGCTCTCTGCCCAGGAGTGGCGAGGAAAGACGCACGCTGCAAGCCTGCCTCCTCGCTGAGGGCGCTGTGCTGCATCGTCACCGTGCACCCCGAGACGCGCCCCGTCGTCAGGGAAGTTCCCCCAGACGGCGTGGGGCTCCCCCCGCACCGAGCCCGGCCTGGTGGGGACAGTCACGTGCTCTCTGCTCCGCCAGCACGAGGATTTGGACACTCAGTGCATTGCTTTTGAAGTGCACACACACAGTGAAGGGCATTCTTTTAAATACTGCATTCGTAGTGTTCCTATAGGTGTTTTCTAGCAGTTTCTGTGAAAATCCTAAAGCAATTCATCAGATGCTTGCTAAATGGATAGTCATTTGGCAAATATGAGTGGCCTCTGTCTTCCTGTTTGGGACATAAAATTTCTTTTTGCCAATAAGCATGGTTCCACATACTTCCCTCAGATCCTTTAAAGAGCGTCTGAAAATTATTATGCAAATCACACCATGGTGAGCTATCACCTCACACCTGTCGGCACGGCCATCCCAACCAGACTAATGGTAACAAGCGCCGGCGAGGAGGCAGAGACACCCTTGTGGCACCGTGGGTGGGAGTGTGGAACGGCGTGGCTGCAAGGTGAACGGTCTGAGCCGTCCGCGGGAAGCTTTAAGGAGTGAATGACCACACGACCCAGCAGTCCCCCTTACACACATTCATCTCAAACTGAAATCGGGATCTCTGAGAGAGATCGGTACTCCTTTGCTCATCATGGTACTGCTCACAAGGGTCAAGATGCAGATGCAGCCTACAGGCCCGCTGATGGATGAATGGATCGGGAAAACGGGGTGTGTAGGTACAAAGGATGCTGTTCTCCCTCAAAAGAAGGAAGTTCTCCAACACAGGACAACACGGGTTAGCCTTGAGGACAGTGCACTGAGTGAAGTGAGCCGAATATTATGTGACTCTGTTTATAAGAGCTGCTGAAGTCAAATTCAGAGAATCAAGCTGTGCAATGGCGGCAGTGAGGGGGGTGGGGAGAGACTCACAAGGGAGGCTGGGCACCGAGCAAGGTGCTCCCGGCACATGGCGCTCAGCTGCGTCGGCAGTGGGCCTCGAGAGACCGCGTGTCCCCTGCTGGCCCTCCACATGGGCCATTGCTTGCTTTGGAAAAGAGTGGGCCAACCAGGAAGAGGTGGGCAGGAACAGAAAAAAATAAATAGGTAAATGATTTTAAAAATGAAAAGATCTTAAGAGGTGGAACGCTATATAGTCCAGTGTCCACAATCTTCTGATTTTCATGTCTGAATATCAAACCTACCTCTGAGAGCACCCCAGTACCGAGGGGAAACATGGAGTCAGACCTTACTGGGTTGCTCTCCTGTCTGGGGTCGGACTCGTGCTAGGGGTGGCCCCAAACTCTTTCCATGGATTAACGCTGGAGTCAATGTGTGGCTAAAGCATTTAAAACGCCGTCCTGCACATGATAAATGCTATGGGGGCTTAGCTGTTACTGTTCTTTCCATCCACACAACTCCATGAGGTCAATACCTGTAGCAGGGGTGTTACAGGGGAAGCACAGAGAAGTTGATACAGGTTGGGCCCGAGGTCACTGGGGTCCTGAGTCCAGATACTTGACTGCCACACTCTAGGACCCTGGGTGGGGGTCTTCTTCACAGATGTACGACGTAAAGCTGACACAAAACTGACCTCAGTAGCCTGGGTTAGTCATCACGATGGGGTGTTTTCAATGAACGACCTGGGAGTGGCCCTGAGGACAGTCCTGGGGAAGGTGTAGGTGTGAACTCAGTTGGGCATCCGTGTGCAGGCAGAGGCAGAGCCTCCTGGGAGACGCAATGTTATCTGGATAGACAGGGAATTTTGATGTCTGAGCACCTCAATGTGAGGTTGGACGTCACATGCTCCTCCCCAAAACTTCTCCGAGGGGCTCAGCGTGGTGCGCATTCTGTACAGGATGGGCCAACGTTCGTGGGTATAAGAGGAAACAGGTGAAGCGCCGTGCTGAGTGGGCAGAGCAGGAACGAACTGACTTAGATCGTGGGCCTGAGAAGAGAGGGAGTCCAGGGCCAGGACAGAAGCTGGCCCATCGGGGGAAGCAGCCCACCTACTTCTGTAAGACTAGGTGGGCCCAGCCCAACACAAAAGCTTCCTTTAGTTGCATCCATATATAATACCTTTTTCTTTTAAAAAAAAATATTCATTTATTTTTAGAGAGAGGGGAAGGGAGGGAGAAAGAGAGGGAGAGAATCATCAATGTGCGGTTGCCTCTTGCATGCCCCCTACTGGGGACCTGGCCTACAACCCAGGCATGTGCCCTGACTGGGAACTGAACCAGCGACCCTTTGGGTTTGCAGGCCAGCACTCAATCCACTGAGCCACACCAGCCAGGGCACCTTTTTTAAATTTTCCTTGAAAAAGAGTAATGTGCCTATAAAAATGTACTGAGACATGAAAGCTTTGATTTTGAAAAAGAAAATAAACTTGGCATCTAACACTGGTTTCTCCCACATCAGAGTCTACCTAGAGCAGCAGGGCAGAGTCCACTATGGAAAACACCCACGGGGACAAGACACAGAAGCGGCCACGGCTTGACAGGGATGGAGCCTCGGCCCTGTGCTGTCCTCTGGGTCGAGTGTGCCTGGCCCTCGTTTACCCAGGAATGTCACGGAAGGCGGCCCCAAGCGATGGCCCCAAGCTCACTGACCACATTACACCTGTGGCACACCCCCAGGTGAGAAGTCAGCACAGGCTCTCTGGCCTTGCAAAAAGTCCCAGGTGAGTCGACATCGAATTTAGGAAATCGGTGTAACTCCTTCTGGTGGACAGAGGCACATTTGGGAATCCTCTAGAAAAGCTACCCTTCCTTCAAGACCCACCCTCCTTCCTATTTCTGAGGTCCTCTTACACTTGGAGACAGGTCTCTGCCGCCTTGGTCTCCATCACATGCAGGTGGGGGAGTTCCGGGCTTTGACCCACAGCCACCTTTCCCAAACACAAACCCCCGCTGGCCACATGCCACCCAGCTCTTCCTGCACCCGAAGTGCCTTTGGGTGAATCCTCATTCCCTAGGATGCCCCTCGGCCATCTGGCCCTGGACCACCTCAATTCATTTCTCATTTAACAAGTATTCACAGAGCAAGTCTCTATGCTGTGCACTGTCCCAGGTGCTGGGGACACACGAGTGTCCCTGTTGTCCTAGCACCTGTGGTTGTGTGGCTAAAGCCCCTCCCCTGACTCCCCATGCTCCGCCCCCCCGAATGCCCCAATCCATACTTCATGCCTCCCCCACCTCACCCCCTGACTCTCTCCTGGGCAGATGAGCTCCTGCTGGCTCCCATGAAGTCTCGGCCCCTCGCCGTTTATTAAAATGTCACTGTCTTTGCGAATGTCCGTTAGTTTATTAGGTGATTTCATGGGATGAAGCTACAGGGGAGCAATACAAAGGTTTTCTTTGGCCCCTCTGCCCGAAGAGCCCAGGGGGTCAGTCCCGCCACAGCGGGCTCCCCAGGAGGCCGGCCGGCAGAACCCAGCACCAAACGTTCCCTCCGCACTTGCCTGTCTTCCCGAGAAGCCTGAAAGCACGTGCTTAGCCCTAATCCACCGAACAAACCCCTAATCGAGTTTTATAGCGTGAACTGAGGTGAGTCACCACAAAAGGTATTTTTAGGGCCCGAGACAAGGCGGGGATTGTCTGCAGAGCTCTGGGGTAATTGGTGGGTCTGTTTTATTTCTGAATCAGAGGTGATGGAAAAGCTGCTTCAGGCAGTGGCCCGAGCAGTGGGTGGAGCTCGGCAGTGATTCATGGAGAGCTCCCGGCTGAGACCAAAACTGTAGACATCTGTCCTGGCAGCTGAGTGTGACTTTTGCCCTTACTAAATATTCTCCCTCACACCTGGGCTTGCAGTCTCTTCCCCCCAGCCCTGCCCCTCGCCCCCGTCCTCCAAGGCAGCTGAAGACTAAATTAATTAAAAAGCCACCACCGACGTACCCACAGTGAGCTCTTTGTCCCTAGCAGGGACTGGAAGTTTCCCTGGGAAAGTCTCATTATTTAAGTACATATTTATAAAGTTCTCTTCGCAGCAGAAAACGGGTATTAGCAAGCCCATCAGACGTGCACCCCTCAAATGCATCCGTTTGGGTTTCATCCTCTGGAAATAAAATGTTCTATAGATTGAGGTCTCTGTAAATAGTTACATGTCATCTTTTCTGCCCTGTGAGGCGTTTTGTTCTCTTTTTTGTTTTGTTTTTATTCTTTTTTTTTTCTTTTGCTTGATATACTTTCATTTCTCAGGGAGGGAAGACTTAAGCCCAATGGCCATTTCAGGTGCCTCAGGCTTTTATTTTCATAACAGGCTGTGTAACTTCTGGTTAACCAAAATGACTTCCCCTTTGAGACAAAAAAACGCCGAAGCAGGCCCCCGCCGCCCGCCCTCAATGGCTGCAGCGACCCCGTGGAGTTCACCGGCCTCCTGGTGAAGCACGCGGCCCCCCCACGGGCTCTCTTCTCTGACCAAATGAGGCCTGTCGTTTCACGTCGGGAGGGACAGCAAAGATGGACAGACGGACAGACGGGGAGCGTCTGCCCCCCTAACTCCCTTTTCCCTGACGGAGGCTCTCTCCACCCACGTCTCAGCTCTGCAGCCCAGCGGCTGACATCTGTAAAGACACAAGGCCCCTCACGAGTGGGACAGGCTAACTCACTGACCTCACCACCACGGCTCGGAAAACCCCCCGGGTGCCAGTCCCCAGCCCTGCGCCCCCCACGGCTTGGGCAGCGGGCGAGCGTAACCAGGAACTGTTCACGCCAGCCCGCTTCGGCACACTTCGCCGTCCTGCAGTGCTACGTAGAATCGTACAGTCGTATAGAAAATGCAAGAAAAATACACGTGAAGCCGAGTAGAATCGTACAGTCGTATAGAAAATGCAAGAAAAATACACGTGAAGCCGAGTCTCGGCGAGTCAAAGCGGGAGGGCGTGGAGGGAGACTGGTCCCCGGGCGGCACATGAAATGAGAGAACCCGACAGGAAAAGACCTTCAGCCACGATCGCCTTCTGCAGGCGGTGGGTGGGCAAAGCCCCTTCCCACACAACGCTAGAGAGGGCGCACGAACGGCCATCACCCCGGACTTGAGAGCTGCTGTTTTAATTCCAGCCCAGGGAGTGTTTAAGGGGCCACTGGGGTGCGCAGACCGCGGGTCTCCGCTTCACACTTGCTGTTTTCCAGAGGCGGCTTTGTCTGCAGACACCTCGTGAAGACAGTGCAAGGTGAGAGCAGGTAGATCGACCTGCTGTTATAAAATAACATTTACTCTCAGAACTAAGCCTTCATATGTGGAATATGCAAACACTACACATATTTAGTGAAATGTAGTGTTTGCATTTAATGCCTCTCGGAAGATAGAACGTACAGTTCGTCCGTCACCTGGAGAAACCCGCTGCCGTCTGGGACGGCACAGAGAAGGTGCCTGGCTTCAGGGAGAGCCCCGAGGGAGTGAGGAGGGGCAGGGGCTGTGGTCGGATGGCCTACGACAGATGCTCTTGAGCAAAGGAACCACAACTTGTGAAAACTCAGTGGTCTTCATCTGGAAAATGGGGATGGTCCCAATGCCATCTTGTAGATTTAAGGAGGAAATGGAATGACACATTGTATCTACTAAGTCACAAGGTGCTGTAGAAATAACATTTAAGATTATTCCTCACTATTCTAGTTCCTGCCCAGGTGGTGGGACTCACACTTCCCTCCGGCGATGACTGGGCCCTCTGTCCTTGGACTTGTCAAGCTCACAGAATCTTTTCCACCATTGCTGGCCCACGAGCTTCTCTCAGCCCGTCCTCACAGCAGCCAACCCCGTACACACGACACAGAGGCAACACCAGGCACGAGCCGGTTTGGCGCAGGGCTTCTCACCTTCGACAGCACTGACGTTTGGGGCCAGGTCGTTTCCTGGGAGGGGGGATGCTGTCCGGTGTTTAGGATGAGGAGCATCATCCTTGGGCTCCACCCACTGGATGCCAGGAACGCCCCCCCGCCCCGAGTTGTGACAATGAAAATGTCCATAGACACTGCCAGATGTCCCCTGGAGGCACAATCACTGTGGGGGGAGAACCACTGATGTAATGAATTGAGACCCTCTGAACTCAGGTGAGGAGACAAGAGGGGTTTGCCCAACCCACCCCATTCACTTGGTGGTTATCAGAGTGAAGTGCCTGCCTCCAGGGTCTGAGCCAGGCGCAGAGGGGCCTGGGCCCCAGGCTCAGAAAGACCCCCAGTTGTGGCTCGTCCAAACCTCAATGGCAGCATGTCCCCCAAACCAGGGGTTCACCCTTGCTTCCCTCTTCCTCATTCCACAGATCCGACCCACCAGCAAGCCACTCAATTCTGTCTTTAAAACAGCCACAACAGTGCCGGCCGGGTAGCTCAGTTGGTTAGAACATTGTCCTGATGTGCCAAGGTTGCAGGTTCAATCCCTGGTCAGGGCACATAAAGCGTCAATGAGTGCATCATTAGGTGGACAACAAATCAGTGTCTGTTTCTCCCTCCCCCTTCCCCTCTCTGCCTCTGTCTCTCTCTCCCCCATCCCCACCCCTCCACCTTCCTGCAGTCCTCACCATCCTCACCATCCCTTGCCTGCAGAGGCCTCCAGCAGTCTGGGCTTCTGTGCAGCAGCCCGGGAGACCCTGCTAGATCTAAGTAACATCATGTGCCCCCAGGGTTCTCCCAGCTCACTCAGACTGAAGGTCACACCCCCTCGGTGGCCCCACAATCTCGCCGCTGAAGAATTTTGAGTGCTCCCTGCCTCCTTGCTCCTTCAGGACGACTGTTGGGGTTTGGAGAGCAGACTTGGCCTCAGCACCCAGCTTTCAATAGTCTGCAAAGGTCACAGCCTGAACGATCCCACTAAATCGCTGATCTCATTTCCGACCCCCTGTCCTATTCCCATCCCGCTAGGCTGAGCCCCTCCTGTCACAGGAACTCGGCCATCCCAGAGGACGCTGCTCTGAGGTATGAAGAACAGCCTCACCCACTGTTGACCAGTGCAGAGGCCACGAACACCAGGCATGGTCAGGGTCCTGTACCCACCTGGCTAGGCCATTGTGCCCAGAGAGTTCGTCTGATACTAATCGAGGTGTTGCTGTGAACCACACCCATGTTCAGTAAAGGGGAACGGCCTCACTGTGGGTGAGCCGTGTCTCATCAGGGGAAGGTCTAAAGAGCCAATCTGAGACTTCCCTGAGGAATTCTGCTTCAAGTGCCTGGGTTTCCAGCCTGCCACCATGCCCTGCAGACTTCAGGGGGGCCGAAGCCCCTTGGACTGGTGCAGGGCTGCCTGAACCCCTGTCTTAATCCCTGTGCTGCCCCTCAGGCTGGGAGGGCGGCCCCGCAGGGCAGGCAGGCAGCAGGCTGCTGAAGGCAAGCACAGGCCCACATCAGAGGCAACCGTACGTGTACTTGGCTTGCAAGACGACAAACGGGCTCCTACCCCTCCACCTCCTCCTCCTTTTAACTCGGGAACAGCGCAGAGGGAACAAGAGAAAGTTTTGTTTCTGCAGCACTGTCCTCCCCTCCTCACAGCCTCTGCACTCCGAGGCCTGCTAAGTCCAGGCCAGCATTCCTGGGGCTGGTCCTAAGCCAGACTCTGGAAGTGAGGGCAGGGTGCGCTCACTCTGCCCCTGCTCCACACCCCACCCCCCACACCACACACTGGTCTGTTTTCTGCAGGCAGAAAGTAGCGTTCGAAGGAGGAAGCTCTGGAAATGCAGCTTGCTGTCGTGCTCCTGCCGTGACTCTCCTGGTGTGTGTGGCATCGGGGGTGCCATCAAAAACAAATCCCTTCCCCCAAAAAAACACAAAACCAAAACCAAAAGCAGATCGCACGCCCGACCGCAGGGCCAGCTCGACAGTGCCTGGTCTCCACACGCTCGGGGCCTTCCTTCACAATGCGGCCACGCCCCGTTCTTCTCGGTCTCAGACACGCAGGGCGGGGCAAAAGCAGGTTCACAGTTGTTTGGATGGAAAAATCACACAAAAACTAACCTTACTGGTACAAGAATAAACTCCGCTTCCACACTCACAACTGTAACCTCCTTCTGCCCACATCTGGCCCATGGCTGGCGGAAACACTGTACCAGACGGGCAGGGTCAACCTGTACGACATCTACACACAACAGGGAAGTGCCCGGGGCTCTGGTACCCTGGGCCCTGGGATGGCAGTTTCTACCAGGGACTTCTCAGAAGTCTGAGAATTACTCTCTTGATGGGGTCCAAGGTGGGCCTGCCTTGGCTCGAGTTCCACATGGAGTACCCACCCACGCCATGGGAACATCCAACGTCAGGGTGACGTCCCCGGTTTCAAGGGGACACCGGAGGCAGAGCATGAGCCGACTTCTCAGAGCCCGGAGAGTCATGGCATCTCCCGCCTCCCTCTTTGCCAGGCCAGTGTCACCGTGGATGTTCCTCTAAGGCACTGTGACTTGGTGCCTTCACTGACGACGCACTGGAAGTTCACACAGTGACTCCCAACACTTATAAAACCGTACTTAGCATTAAAGCACATCCCAGAAAGGGCCTACAACAGCGGTAACAGAGGGGAAAAGGCCCTGGGTTTGAATCCAGATTCGGAGTCCCTCTCAGTGGTGATCTCGAGTGAGCCAGAGAAAGCCTGAGCCTCCGTTTCTTCATCCACCAAATGGGGACAGGCGCCCCTCACTGGGTGGCTTGGAGGAGGGCCGGGACATCGGGGGTAAAAGGGCTTTGTATGCAGGGAAGACTAGAAAGCGTGGGCCGTTCTTATGACTCCAGTCGTGCGACATTTTTAAAAATCACCCTTTCTTTGTCCTGAGGTTTGTATATTCTTCAGGGCATACAGGGTATGATACCATAATTGAAACCAACTTTACTTTTCAAAACTACATCCGATGAAATGCTTTCAAGGGCCAAGGATCACTGTGCACTTGATAAGACAGCCTGCCTGACAGCACAGAGAAGTTCACGATCATGGGCGCAAGGAGAGCTTGGCTTTCAGTGCCACGAAGATGAGCAGAAGCAGCAAGCATTACGAGAGGGGGACGGAGGACGGGAGAGGGCTGGGGGGTCGAGGGAAGGACACACGACTAAGAAGATCCATCAGCCACGGCATATGGCTGGACACAGGCGATGCTGCCTGGCCACTAGCTGACACTCTCCCTCCATAGAAACATAGCACGCATTACTTTCCAGACAATAAAACCTCAGAGATGAACTCTGCCACATGTGTTCACGCCCCCCACCCCCACAGAGCCCTCATGCCTGGAAAATTGAATGGAACACCGCATCTTCAAAGTGAGTTCTCCGTACACACACCACCGGTTTCACCGCCTCTGTCCTCAGTGCAAAACTGTGGGAGAACGCCCTTTCTCAGCTTGGCCAATGTGACCGCTCAGTGGTCTTGCTTCCGAAAGGATGTCTGGAGGAGCGCCCCTGACTTCCCCTTGGCCTTGACGAGGGGGGAAGGGAACCCAGGAGGACAAGAGTCGGCGGTCTCCTTACCTCGAGCCGTTCACCTGGTTAGGGTTACATTCCATCTTGATGGTGACCCTGGCTGGGGGTTGAGACAGCCAGTCCTGCTGGGGGACTCGAGGGCTCATCTTGGACGTCTGTCCATAGTCGCCGGAGGAGGACGCAGTCATGTCCGTCTTCGCCAGGTGCGGCGTGCCGTAGGCGCACTCGAACAACGACTGGTCCTCGCTCACCACCGACAGTGCCTCCTGAAGGCCCAGAGAAACACAGAGTCAGGAGGCGCGGAGGACAGGGACAGCACGGGGAGTCGCCGACTTCACACTCATTTCTCACTGGGACCACCTCTGAGCTGGTTTCATGGGCTACCTTTCAGGAGAAAAAAAAGTAGCTGGTTTTCTCCCTTTCCGGCCCCTAGGAGCGGGAACTGTCCGGCCTGGGAAAACTTGTACGCCGTCTCCACACAGCCCGGGATTGAGTGTGGCAGTGCAGAGAGTGCCCACTTTAATCTCGACTCAAGGAAGTCGAATTTCAAAGATCTTAGAAGACATCCAATTGCATGTGTCATTATTTGACAAATGCAATCTATAATTCAAGCAGACAGGATACAGGATGGCCGTGAAGATTAAAAAAAGAAAAGTGACGGCTCACACCTAAGCATCTGGCGAGATTGCCACATTCCCAGGGGAGTTTAAGGAAGAGGTACTTAGGAGGAGAGTGAGAGAAAACAGAGCACCAAAGGACAAGCACACAAAGATATGAATTTTTCCACTTCGAAGTTATTAGCTGCAATAGGCTTGCAAATGCTGCGTCCATGATGGCGAACATCTGGATGATAAATGCACCAAAAAAAAAAAAAAAAAAGCTGTGAATTATCCAGATGCCTTCAAATACCAGGATGTTCAAAATATCTGGATCACCCATGAACTCTTTTTTTATTTCCTTCCTTCCTATTGACATCTTCGCCTTTTGCATGATTTGGTGAGAAGAAACAGAAACTTGGTGGTGCTGGGTCATTCTTCCGTGGTTTTAAGTCAAACAGGTGGCTAGCCTGTGGCTGGGCTGACAGTCTACCGACCGCCAGTTCAGCAGAGGGAAACCTGATTCGCAAAGTTCATCCACGCCAACGATACCCCGCGCAGCAACTACACAGAATAACCGGAGAAAATCCAATGTCGGGTTCCATCACACGCACAAAGACCCGCGTGGTAGCTCATTGTTGTTCCAGCCTGCATTGGCAAACGCAGCACTGCTCTCAACTAGAAAGGTGCGAATGCCGTTGGGTCGGAGGGGGGACTGTGGAGACTGTCTTGTCCAAATTTCTCATCCCCAAATGAGGAAATCTGAGTTTCAGAAAGATCCAGCCCTTGAAGTGAACTGGCTAAGGTCAACGGGGCACCAGTGATGAAGTTGCCTTGTGTTGGGGCGTCTGCATCTCCTGCCCCACAGCCCACGGTGCCCTTCTTATGTTTCCCGGTTTGGGACGTGTGTTTATATCGCGCTCTCTTCTCATTCTCCGAGTCGGTGTTAAAATGCATAAGGACGCTCCCTGCTAGTGACAGAGCCTTACGGAGCAGCCTTGCTGAGACAGAAACCTCCCTCTCTACCCAGAAGTCTCAGAATCGTTACGGAACTCCTGGCATTTCACAAGCCCAGCCCAGCGTGCACTCTGCCACTCTACACCCCACCTACCCAAGGACCAACCTCGCTCATAGCTTCCCACGTACATGGGCTTCATGCCGTGGACCAGTGAGTAGGGAAAATGACGAAAAGCAAGTTCGGTGCTTTGGGTCTCACATGGATGGCCAGCTGCCTGCACGTGGGCACCACCCCACCTCCGACTCCTCTAAGTCCCCTAGAACCACAGCCCTGTGGTCCTTTGGGAAAGGATAAGCTAGGGGTTTAAACAGTAACACAAAACATACAGGAGGACAGGTTGTGCCAGCCAGAGAGCCAGAACTAGGCCCAAGAAAGAAAGAAAGAAAAAAAAGGAAGGCATGTCAGATACACTGCGGCATCACAGACACCGACAGACAGACAGCAACAGAACGAGGCAGTGGCCCAGCCTGGGGTTCAGAGATGGGCAGGTTGATGTCAGGGACCCCGGGTGGCAGGTCTCTCTCTTCTGGCCACACATGGAGTGAATGGAGTTAAGGAATCTGAACTCACAGACCTGGATTTCAAAGTCAAATTGGCACCATGGAGTTGGGTAGTTGTGCTAAGTAGGCAAGACAAAAACGGTAACTTCTTAAATAATTTTTGCAAAGTAGACTGTCTTCCCATAGCAGCACTAAGAGGACGGTTTATACACTCAGAACAGGAACGAGGCCGGAGCTGCCCCTTCTCCCACCCGGCCCCGCAGACTCCACCAGGACTCAGAGTGGAGAAACACACCACGTAACCTCGGCGCTGGCTCACCAGCAAAGAGAAGCACAAACAGATGTGTGATTTATATCAGAAACGAGCAGACACAGGTTAGATATAAGAAACAGGTTCATTTCAAAATCACAAACAAAAAAGTAGCTTTCACAACAAAGAGTGACAATGTTACAACATTAGTATGACCGCCCCCCCCACCCTAGAGAAATTAGGAAGTTCTTGCAAACACATCTAATGACCAAATAAATGTAGCGTGAGATTTTGAAAATGGACCAAAATATCAGAACTCAGACAAGGCTACAGTGTGTGCTCAGAGGGGGAGGGGTCTGCTCTCACATCTGGCAAAACATTATTTCAGCACATGGTTTTTGAAAGAAAGGAATCAAAGTTAATTGAGATCGATTTAGAAAAAAATATTTATGAAAGCTAGAGATAAGGGAGACACACATTTTTCCTCTGCATCTCCAAGTTCTCCTCAAAGTCAATATTGCATAAAAATGAGAATGGCGATGAGACTCAGAATATCAAAAGGTGCTTTTGCTCACTGCAGGAGAAACAGTCTAAAAGAAAAATGTAGCTTCAGGATAAACATTCCAAAAGGAGTGAAACCCCGTCCACACAGAGCAGCCGGAGAGCCGCCCCAGAGTGATTCTAACGAAACCAGGGTGGCCAGACACTCGGATGTAAGTCCAGGTCGGGAGAGGAAACTAACGGACGCACAGAATCACACACATACTCGCACGCACGTGTCCGCACGCCCGTGCAGCACGTTTCCACAGCGGGCAGCAGAGAGGAGCTGCGGGGGCGTCTTCAGAGACCCCGTCCGGCAGGGGTGACCACTGCCGGCACACCCGCTGCCTCCAACGGCATCTCCCTGTCCGCCCACTTGACTGTGCCCTGTGACACACGGGCTTCGCCATCCCTTTGCCTCAAGTCTGAGTGACAAAAGCGGATGCAGAGGATTCTCCCGTTTGGCAGCCCTGGGACTTCAAAGCTGGGACAGGCTCTCGCCCCATAGGATTAAAACCAGAACGAAGGGCGCTGTGAACTCAGGCTGGTAACCAGGAACACATGAGTCCCTCAACCCCGGCTCTGCGAGGGGCCGTCTGGGGCCTCGACGGCCACGCTGCCCCTGTTCCCCGCCGGCTGCCTGGCTTCCCCCCTCTGCAGTGCCATCTCACCTACCTGCCCGCCCACCCGCCAAAGGGGTCGCCTTAGTGCACGTGTGTGGGATGTTCTCCCAGAAGGTTCACCGGCCGCAGGACGCACAGGCTGCTGCGGTCGCTTTACAACAGAGGATTCGGAAAAGTCAGAAACTGGCAGCAACGCGGCATAATAACTGAATGTGCCTGCCTCTGTGTTACTATAAAAAGACCTGAACTTTAGACTGGTGTACGGGAGTGCGTGGGGGTGTTTTCTCGGCAGCTCCAGGAAAGTTGGGATATTCTGATGCGGCGAGTGGCAGAGGACCAACGCCACTTTTTATGAGCTCAGGAGAAACACATAAATTCTGAGCAAACTGCCCCCGAACAGAAGGGCCTGCTGTGTTAGCTCACGGTGTTTACAATCCCATCTGAACGCTGAGCACACGCGACACGCGAGAACCGTCCCTCTGGATTTCCGTCACGGGGTGGCAGGTGACCGCTGGTTCCAGAAGGTGGAGAGGACTCAACCACGCTGTACTTAATACTGCAGGACAAAAATGTGCTTCTGTTTTTAAATAACTAGACTGGGTCCCACAAAAGATCCAAAATGCTTAGATTAAAAACTGAAAGAAAAAAAAAAGGAGAATGTTGAATGCACTTGACACACAAACTGCCGTTTGCAGCCAAAGGCCCTGACGCCGTCCCGTGACAGATGGGTATTTTGAGAGGCTCCTTTAATGCAAGCAAAAGAATTCGAAAATAAGGGTCTGGGCTCACACTGGCTTCTAACGTGAGCCCAATGGCTCATGAAAACACTATAATGTTAATGCACAGAATGCAGCATGCTTACACCCTCCTGGCGGCCGGGGGCGGCCGGGGGCGGCCGGGGGTTGAAAGCGAGACCATCTGAGAGAATGAGGAGCCCCCTCCCCGGCGGGAACACGTGAAGGACACGGAGGGAAGCAATCCCTCGACGCCTTTCAGAAGTCCAGAAGACGGCCAGCCCCCGCTGTGCAGGGCACTGGGTTTCCTAAGGACTCTCTGGTCTCCTCGAGCCCACGTGCCTCAGACGCCTACGGGAAACGAATGGGAAAACGGAGTGCGACAAGGACGCTAAGTTTGTGGTCACGCTTCCGGAAGCAGTGCCGTTCGGGGTCCTTGCTGTCACAGCGCTGTGTCCACTTCAGGACGCCAGTGGCATCTTACACCAACGGTCCACCACTCCTTCGAGTCCTCGCCTCCGGACACCCCAGTGCAAAGCTCTTCCTGTACTTCCTCTCGTACGCGCCCGGGAAGAATCTGGAATGTCACAGAGCTCCCTGCACTGCACAGTGAGGTCTTTCAGCCACGTTCTGCTGACTCATAAACAGTGGGTCCACCGAGTAATAAACCAGGCTACCTCGGTAAGCGCTTGGCACGCAATACCTTTTTAATGTCTGCTTCGCCAGCCCTGTTTCTCACGTGTGCACAGCTCTGAAACCTGGGTGCCTCTTACAGGCGGTGGCGGGTCACAGTTTAGTGGCGGCTTTCCTTCCCCCCTCCTGGCAGACAAAATGATTGTTCATTTTATCACCAGTGGCACCTCACATTTTATGAATGACCACAGTCATTCAGTCCTGGCCGCAGCCCTGGGAGCTCAGTGGCCATTCCTGCCCGTGGATGAGGACGCAGCACTGGGAGGCAGATCGGCAGCGAGGGGGAGGCAGAAACAGGGTCTGTGGCTCTGCGTGGGTCACTCCCCGAGCTCTGCACCCGCACTGTCTGGGTGTTACGAGGAGAAAGAAGAGGCTGGGCTAATGGAGGTGGCAGGAAGAGTGAGTCTCCGCCCTGTCTCTCGATGGCTGTGGGAATAGCAGAGCTGTTATCACAGATAAGAAATGGAACCACCTAGAAAAGTAGACAGGTTGGTAGTGGGAAGAGGTGGGAGAAGGTAAGGGGATAAAGGCCCAGATGCCCAGGGTTTCTGATGGGATTGAAGGAACAGGAGAGGAAAGGGAAAGTCCTTTGGGGACCAGCAGGTGACCCTCTAAGCATGACCTCCTCTCCTATGAGCCTAAAAGCATTACAGCAATGGACCCCAGATACAACTCATTATTTCTTACTCAATGGTTGAAATCAACAAACCTGTTCTTTTCTTTGGTTAATCAGATCATTCAGACCCAAACTGATAGCCCCGTATTGGGGTGCATTCATTGTGGGTGACGTCTGACCTCCCTCCCTTAGCAGATAACACACAGGAAAAATAGGGCAGGCAGGATTGCTGTTTATAAACAGCCTACAGCCACTGCCACTTGGCAGCCTTAAGTGGGTGTCTGCAGACTGAACAACACTGGAAAGCTATCTACGAGGCTGTCTCAAGCCCAGGTGTGAATAGCTCCTCTTCAAGGCAGAGCGCATGCCGGAGATGCTTCTGGAAGGTCTACTCCTGATCATGTTTGGAGGAGAGAGAAACAGCGCAAACACAACAGACAACACACCCAGGGAAGCCTTCCCTCTGTCACTGTTCACCCAACACCCACACGCCAATGAGCCTCTCGGGAGTTTCCATTCCAAATAATCAGGCACAGCTCCTGTGACGAGAAGCTTCATCTGAGCGGTGTGTCTTTTAATTGTAACACCAAGAAGTCAAACACTGCGCATTGCAGATGCCTTGTGGAACTGGACGTGAATCATCCCGCCCCTTACTGACATTATTTTCTTCTCTTCGGTGGAGGAGGCATTGAAACCATATATTACATGCGGCATCTAGCTTTGGGCTCACGTTTTTCTCATTTAACACGCTGCTATTTTCGTCCTTCAAAAATATAAAAAATCTTGGATTAACCTCAAAGGAAAAATGTACATAGGCAAATGAAGTCTCTCTAAAGAGCGTATTTCTCCAATGTGGTATCACTTCAGCATCAAACAAGTTTGCAGCTTGCCATAGCAGCCAGGCGCTAGAAGGAGGAAACCCAGGACTGGTGGGAAGGTACGTACGCGTGTAACATGTGTGTGCACACACACACACTCACATACGTGTACACACACACACACATAGACATGCATGCACATATAGACATGCACACATACCTACCTCTCTACCCGTCCTATCATCCTTATTAACCCAGCGCCTTAGAGGACCTTTCCCTGGGCTTGTTTTCCATCATCTCCCCTAGGACAGATGTTGCCTAAATGATGGGGGGGAACCCGAATTCTTCCCTTTTCACCCTTACTTGTTCCTTCCCTTCCTGTCCTAGCTGGTGCCTTCCCTCCCCTCAGCACACCCCTTCAGAAGAGAACAAGCTGGAGACGGTCCCCTGCTGACCCTGAGCCGAGGTGCCTGCTCTGACCTCCCCGGGTCTCTGCTGGGCTCCGGGCAGGCGCGGCCACCCCTGGAGTTCTCTTCCACAGAAACTTCTCCCCCACCCTGCCTTTATCCACAGAGAAGCATTTTCAGGGCAGGATCCTTTGCGTACGTGTTCCTAGCGTCCAAATAGAGTATTAACATCACACGGGTGTTGATGCTCACATTAGCCGTGAACTAAGTCAAGGGGGCTACGCGCTTGGGAGACGCGCAGGGTGCACAGCCAGTGGCCGGGATCAGCAGCTCATTGCCGCTGGCTTGGTGTCTGCAGTCCCAGCACCATGGAGCGCAGTCCTGCAGGCTGCCCCCGAGATGCACAGAGGATGGGACTGGGGACTCTGCATAGCTAGGGGACACAAATAAAAGAAATAAGGCTTATGTTCCACACAGTACAAACCAGGTTCAAGTGAGCCCTGAGGAATCAGAAGCCCAACAAACCTAATTTTCAAACAACCCTGGTTTACTCTCTCCACACTATGCAGGATGCTCTTTCGAACATCTGAAAGGAGAATGAGAGGGGACTGTGGAGCTGGCATTCAAGGGTCCAAGGTTCCAGACATGCAAGAGGAACACGTCCCAGAGCCCTACGCTCAGCAGAGCGCTGCAGGGAACACTGTACTGTGAACCCCAAAATTGGCTACGAGATCAAGTCCTGTGTGAAGTGCTCTTATCACAAAAATAAAGTAAATAAAAAGTGTGGAAGCAAACTCTCGGAGGATGTCTTTGTGGGGAACGTGGTGACGGTGTCTCGGGTGAAGACTTATCTCCAACTCCCTGGGTTGTACACGCTCAACACATGCTGAGGCTTAGAAGCAACGAGAGCAGTGTGTAAGTGATGTTAACAGTGTCTTCGTTCCCCTGCAAAGGGACACACTCTTTTCTTCCCCACGGGCGCCTTTCCTCCTGCAGTGACGAACAGAATGGGTGGCCGTGTGCGGAAAAACCCGGTTTGCAGGCGCGAACCTGAGTGAGTGCAAAGGGTGAGCCGCTGCGCCTGTGGGTCCCTCTGCACCCTCCCGGGCTTGTGTGGGGCTGACCACCCACACTCACTCGGGTTTTTCCAATCACACTCATCACATAACACTCAGAGAATATTCGCCAAAGCCCTCATCACAGGGGTACCCCGGCACCCATCGTTAACCCGTTCCAGAACTCGTGACAGGGCCGAAACCCACGAGCACTGAAGGATGAGGCATTTTCTCTCGCGGGCTGGCCACTGTGACCCCCGCAGTTCTAGCAAGTGCGAGGAGTCCCAAGCAAGCGCCGAGCCCTGAGACAATTTTTTCTCGTCAGAATGTGACGAGGACAGGGTTTGAGGAGTGCTGAAGTTGATGAGTGCCGGGGTATGACTGTAATTCACTTGATACGCAAAGATCATCTTCATTTCCCTTTGTATAACGGGACGTAGGATAAGCGTGAGGATGCGCCCAGGTGCGGGGACCGCATGGCTGAACGGAGCGGCGCTGGATTTGGGATCAGCAAACCTGAGCGTGCAGCTCGGGTCTGTCCTTGCTCTCTGTATGCCCTGGGGACCCTTCTGTTACCTCTAAATCCGCCTTACGACAACACCCCCCGGGAAGGGGGCAGGACGGTGCACACCTGCATACTCAAGCTGAGGTAGAGCCGCCTTATTCTTGGTCGAGTCTCAGTCTCCTTAGTGATAGAGGTGACGTTGGTGGCAGCTGCCCCGACCCCCATCGGGGTCATTAAATGGACCAAATGAGCCTCTGTACAGAAAAGGCTTTTATCAACCTTCTACAGGTACTTTATTTTGGGTCACATGATAGGAAGTTGTTGCGACTGCCCCGATTCTCCACGTGGTTCAAGGCAGCAGTTGGGACCATCCATTTCGACTCATATTATTCTAACAAGCCAGGTGCCAGGAAGAGGTACAGTCTCTCTCGGGCAGTGAGTCACTCACTCTTTGTAAGCACTGGGTTTAAAAATCACGTGTCTTTATCTAACACGGGAGAAGGGTGAACGAGCATCTTTTACTGTTATGACCACATGTGACACTTGAGCTTCGAGTGATACAGCCTTTTTGGCCCCTGGTCCAGTTCTATCAAAGTCTGTGGTTGTAGTTCTGTATTAGTTTGCTTGATGCCAATTAAATAGGAGTTTTCTGGGGAAAGGAATCTGGATCCCCAGCTCAAAAGTGTAGCCCCAACAGCTGCTACATTCCCCGATGCTCTCACAGGTGTTCCCACAACAGGCGAATGGATGGAGTGAGGAGGGAGGGAGGGAGGGAGGGGGAGGGAGGGAGGGAGGAGGTCTTACAACAGAAGCCCCACTGCTGGCCCTAAGAGTGTATGGCACACAACTGCCGATTCTGAAACTTCCCTCAAAAAGTCTTTTCCAGGATGTGGGATCCGTGCTGCTTTGTATTCTGAATTTCCCCTAAACTCTAATGGGGTTTTTAATAAACTCGTACGAGGAAGTCTTTCTGTGGCAGCCTTCCTAAGAAGCTCACAGGACTGGTGTGCCTTGCTGATTTTGGAAGCCTACTTGCCCAGGTTGGGGAGCAGGTGACTGGATTCGAGTGGCACAGAGGATTCCCAGACAGGGCCCCCAGGGTGACAAAGTCATTGCTATTCTCTCTCTAATGAGACAGTCCTTCTGTGAAGACCAGGGGAGGGGTGGCACGTTACCCCTCTCATCTTCAGCTCTCCGCGTGGCCTTTCCAAAACACGCATCCATCTGCTGAAAAGACAGGGCGTTGCGCATCTGGAATGCGTCTCCCCCATGAATCTCTGACACATGGATCCATTGTTCTCAATACAATTCCAAGAATTTTATTCACGAGGCAATCCTGGCCCCAAGGAGACCCCTGGTGAGCAGGGGCAGATGCCCTCGCCCCGCCCACACCCCTGCTGAGTGCTGCAGGTCCCACTCCGTTTCACCAGGTAGGTGTGTGTGTCGTGCCTTCGGACTTTCAATCCAGAATTTCCCCTAAAGGGGTGGGGGGTGCATTATAACAGCCTTCATTTAAAAAAATACTGGAGGCAGTTCCCACCAAACCAAACGGGCACGTCATGCCAGATTCAATGTGCGAAGTCTGGATCGGCACACGTGAGTGTCTGAGGGCTACAGGGACACGGCCGATTCGGGGACCACCTGCTCACTCAGCTCAGCCGCGCACACCCTGGGGCCTTGGCCTCCCACCTGTGGAGGGGGATCTGGTCTACTGGTGCTTCCTAAGGTCCCTTCTTGCACCAAACAAGATAGTTTACTTAGCTGTGACAATCCCTTCCTGCCATGGCCACATTGCAAGCTCTACCGTCTTTGTCTTAAAGCAGGTGTGTGGCTGAGGTGGAAAGCTATCACCTGTGGAGTGGCCAGAAAGGTTAACTTCCCGTGTCCCCTGGGCATCTTCTTCCTACTGGGGATGAGAGGTGGCCAGGTCCCCAAGAGCTCACTCCACGCCTTCCAGTGTGGTTGGGACTCATCTGCCCGGGAATGCTGGGGCTGTTCTGCACAGAAAACCCACAGTAGCAATGAAATGTGGTACGAGTGACCGAAGGCCTTACAGAAACTGGGGCTCTCAGACCAGAATAGGAGCCCTGCATGGGACCCCGTGGTTCTCAAGGTGCTCCAGGGACCCCTTCTTTGCCTTTCCATCCCCGTTGTCCCCAAGTATTTGTTGGCGCGGGCCACACACTATATAGAGCAGAGGGAAACAGGAATTTTCTTTTTCTTGGATGCCAACTCCCACTGCGGAAGGAGCCAAGTGCTCGCCCGCTGTGAGGGTCGCATCCCTGCCAAGCTCTGGTCTCGGCTCCGTGAGGGACGGCGCCTCCCTCCCCCAGACCAGGAGGCTAAGCCCGTGCGAGGCAGACTTTCCAGCACGTAAATCTGCGCAGATGCAGGACGGGAAGGAGACCGAGGAGCCAGGGTATCAGACCTTCATTCGCACGCTGTGCGGAGCTCATTTCTCTCCCACGATGCAGCGCGGGGCTCCGGGAACTCCCTTCACCGGAACACTCCCCTGCACCAACGAGCTGGGCACTGGGGAAACTGTTGTTTTTACGACGGTGGGGGCGTTGATCTGAATTAGTCATTGCAAATGTGTCCAGCAATTTCAGATGACACATCCGTAGAGCCTCCCAGCAGCACCCCCCTGGCACAGGGCTGCAGCCCCTCTGCAAATCAGTTTATTTGGGAAATCACAGTGCCCCTGGGTGTCTGCAGACCCACTCATCCCGCCACCCATCCAACCTCAGATTGGCTCGGTGGCCCCCGGGTGCTAGTGCTGCCTCTGCAGGGGTCCAGCCCTCAGTGCTTGGATTGCCTCCTTATTCGGGACCTCTGTATTTGCCACTCTGAATCCCCCAGAGGAAGCAGGGCCAAGGACAGCCGTGTCTACACATTTTTTCCATGAGAAAGAGGCAGTTCCCAGGGGGATGGTCTGTGTGCGCCACGGAAGAGCCCCATGCTACACAGAGACACCCGCGGGACCGGCAAGGGCCGGCCCCTGCCTGCCAGGCCCTGTGGCCTGGGCAGAGCTGTGTCTGTTCAGAGGGCTGGGGCTTTCTGAGTTGCCCACCCACCTAATTTAAATGATGGCCTTTGTGAGGCTGTCCCATGAGGCTATGTCCACTTAAAGGGGCAACGTATTTAGAACAAAAGATGACTTGTCCTCCCCGTCGTCCAGCCTCCCTGCCGTCACTGGCACCGGCCACCATGGTAAGCGCAGGTGCACTTTAAATGAACTCACAACGAACACAGTGCAGAGAACTGGCAGCCGGAGGCCAGGAAGCCGCGCGGCTACCTCCCAGCCTTCAGCCGTCAGCTCCTCCTCCGGAAACGGGCGGGCAGGGGCCCCCCAGAGTGCTGGCCAGTGGGGGTCAGACGGCCTCCCAGGGGCCCCGGCAGCTGAGGGGGACCTGCTTTAACGCACTGAGTGCTGGTGCAGTCCTCGGCAGTCACAGGCGCTTCTGCCACGTGGATCGCTAATGGCCTTTATTCTCACTCAGTGCGATGTCTCCAAACTCCGTACTTTGCTTTCAAGCAACGGGGTGTATGTGTGTGTCCACCTTGCCGTGGGTGGGTAGGTGTGGCCGCTGGTGAGGAAGGGGACGAATTGTGTCCACACCCCACGCCTGGCAGTGTGGGTCGCTGTTGCCCAGCCAAAACCAGCAGGGAGGTCTTTGTGACGCCACCGAACCCACGCACCCAGCTTTCCCCCTTCTTATCCACTCCAGTGCAGGTGACGGGAAAATTTTAAATTCGAAATAAATACGTAATTTCTAGAGTGAATTAGGACCTTGCTTTTCAGAGTCTGATGCTCAGACCTGTGTGACCAGCAGCACCTGGGACCTTGTCGTATGTGCAGAATCCAGGCCCCACCTGAGTCAGAATCAGGGCACAACAGACAGACAGGGAGCACTACATGCACGGTATGGTGTGAGAACTGGGTCAGGAGGCGGGGAGCACTCTGAAAGGAAAGAAAAGGCAGAACTGAATGAGGAGGGGTGGATGGAGCCTTCCACTGGAGAGTGGTCAGGGAGGCCCTCATGGAGGAGGTGAGGGCGGCACAGCCTTGAAGGGAAGGAGCCCCGTGGGTTCCTAGGGAGGGAGCCTTCCACGCACCAGCAGCAGCCAGAACCAGGCCAGATGTGTGCACTGGGGTTTGAGGGTGGGACGCCGGGTTCAGGGGACACTGGGGACAGGGACCGCCGGGGAGGAAATGTGGCCACTAGACAGGAAGAGGGCAAGTGTGTGGTGTGGATGAGGAGAGGATCCCGGAAAGGCTGGGGTGGGCGGGTGGGCAGAGCTGGGCTGCACTGGGAGTGAAATGGGAACCCTGCTAGGTATTGTGGCGAAAAGCCCAAGAACTGTCTTCTTTCCTGAGGTGTACGAATATTCTCCACCTTGTAAGGGCTCTGCAAAGGACAATTCTTTTAAATTGTATGATTCGCAAAACTAAAAGGGATCAGAATGCATGCTTGCTGCATGCCAGGCGTACCCCAAAAGCCGCACCTACAGGCACCTCAGCGCCATTCTCTGCCCCCCACCCCCTTGCAATGGGCCCTTACGGACATTTATCACACATGGAAACTTCGGGAATGCGGGCTTTGCATTCAGAGAGGCTGTAAATGGCCATGACCGGTTTTAAAGGTTTTGCGCAGAGAGGGAATACCTCATGGAGGCTTCCCCCCAGCCTGACACAGGGCGGCCCTTGGGGAACCCGACCTCAGGGGGAGCCGCAGTACTGGAGCATCCCCCTGCCCTCAAGTCCCTGCGTGAAGCAGGGGCTTGGGGACAAATGGCAGCTGGGGGCATTTCTTTCCTTCTGCTCTCCTCGCTGGAGCACAAGTTTGAACGAAACGGTAAACTTTCTTCAGGGAGGTGGCATTGGTGTAATGTGTTCTACTTAAGCATAGTTGGCACACGACAGTGTATCAGTTTCAGGTGTATCACACAGTGGCTGGACATTTATACACCTAACGACGTGATCACCACATTCGGTCTAGTAACCGCCTGTCACTGTGCAGAGTTCTCACTATTGTCCACTCCATACCCCTTCGTTTTTCACCCGCCCCCCACCCCCCACCCCCTGCACCCATCGGCTCGGTCTCTACGTCTGGGGGGCTGCTTTTGTTGAGAAGAGCTGTTTGCCACTCTGCTCGCCCACAGAGAACCCCAATGCTCAGAGCTCCACCTCGTATAGCATGCCTCCCCGTGAAGACAGGGTGACTCCCTTTTCCTACTGAATTCTCCTCAAGCCACCAACGTGGGCCTCGTAGTTGCATTGAATCCAATGTCCACGGTCAGTCCGTGGTCTGTGCACTCGTGTCCTAGGGCTTTGAAACAAAGTGCTACCAACACGGCACTCGAGCCACGAATGTTCTGTCTCACGGCTCTGGAGGCTGGAGGTCCGAGGTCCAGGTGTGGGCGGGGCCAGTCCCTTCCAAGGGCCATGAGGGAGGATAGGCCACAGGCCACTCTCCCGGGCTGGCAGATGGCTGTCTTCTCCCACTGTCTGTGCGCCATCTCCCTCCGCACGCACGTGTCCTCCTTCCCTTCTGCATGAGAACGCCGGTCATGTGGGCGTGGGGCCCGCCCTGACGACCCAGTCCTAACTACCTCTGGAAAAGCCCCATCTCCGAAGGAGGTCCCATTCTCCGGTTTTGGGGTGAGGACTCCAACACAAGCATGTGGGGGGCACCACTCAGCCCGCCACAGTCTGTACGCTCCAGGAGAGAAGAGGAGGCGCCCACTGTGTCCACTACTGGACCCCCGTGCCCGGCACCATGCCGGCCACCAGGCCAAGCACAGTGGGTCAGCAGTTCTCAAAGTGTGTTCCGGGAACCCCCAGGGCCCCCAAAACCCCTCCTGGGAGTCTGCTGCTCAGGCCTGTTTCCGTAATAAACTCCTGTCTGCCTTTTCCACTCTCATCCTCTCACAGGTGTGCAGGGAGCTTTCCCAGAAGCCTCGTGACACCTGGTAGCCCGGCCGACCACGCAGCAGCGGGTCTGAGAATCCAGCTGGACCCTGTTCAGCCAGACCCACAAACATGTACTAGATGGGAAAGACCGGGACTTTTCTCATGCCATGTCTTTTTGGAAAATGTCGTTATTTTTCAAAACATGTATGTCATCTAAGTGAATACATAATGAGTTTATTATTGTTAAGCTTAAATGAACTCATAAATCAATGTTTCAATAACATCTCAGTTATTTCTAACTCAGTGAATAACAATCGATAAGGCCCATCCAAGCAAGGGCTCTTTCGCATCCTCACTAATTTCTTAGAATGTGAAGGGTCCTGAGACCAAAAGTTCACGGTCCACTGCTGTGAACAAGTGGCTACGGCAGTCTGGCCTTCTCTGATGCAACCCACAGCCTTACAGCGATAAGAGGTTTTATAAAGAACATATTTTTAGTAGCCAAGTGTCACAAAAAAGGAAGCTTGTTGGCCAACCCCGTAAGCTGACAGCACAGAGTTCTCATTAAAAAAAAAAAAAACAACAAACCTCAGCTCTCCCAAGATAGCACTCAGTGACGTGTTAACTTCAGAACTTACATAAGCAACCAAGGATCGGGGGACTAGAATTTTTCTATGTCCCAACTGCGGAGGGCCGGCCCCCAACCTGCATCACTCGACCAGATCTCCTAAAGGACAGGCTGCCCACACCCCCTTCGCTCTGAAATACCCACAAGTCTCTGTTTCCAGCTGAACCTTCTTGAGGGCACTGTGTCTATGGCAACAGAGGAGGCGGTCTGCGTGAGGGACCCCAGACCAGTAGAGAATGAGGGGGGCTGCAGACGACCCACTGCTGCCAAGGTTGGGGAACAGGCCCCAGGGCCGAGGGCTGGGGATCCCAGGCACAGACCCCCTGCCCATCCCCCAGCACGCCCACCTCGCGACATTCACTGCGTCTCTGCATCAGCAGGTGGTGCTCTCCAATGAATGGTAGGGTCCACTCCTTTTCTTTTTTAACGACCAGGTTGTTTTCATTTTTAAACTTGTCCTCTAGACTGGGACTTGGAAGAATCTCCCCATTTTTATCCTTGCTAGAGACTGCACAAAGGTGTCTCATTTTAAGACAAGTCTCAAAGGGGTTGATTCAAAGAACAAGTAGTTGGGCACCTGCCCCACGTAAAGTGGCGATGACGGGCACTGGCAGTGGGGGTACGAAGCTGATTGCTCTCAGGGTCTATCATTCTAGACAGACTGTCATTATTTTAATAGGGGCACAAGACACACTGGGACTAAAGGAGCTGCCTCAGGGCGGGGAGAGTCCGTTTGGGGAGGTTTCACTGAGGCCTGGAGGAGTTGTCACGCGTGACGCACACATGGTGAACACTTGCTGCGTGAATTCCTACCATGCAGGTGCTTATTGTGGTGCTGAGCTTGCCAACTGCTTGGAGAGTAGAGGAAGGGGGAGGGGAAGAGGGATGGGGGAAGGGAGGAGAAAAAGACCTTGGTGTACACTGACCTTGAAGAACAAGACCAACTGGGCAAGTGAACACGGTGAGGAGCACTTTCTGATGGAGAACCTAAGAGGAAAAGCCCCAGGGGAAGACCACACTCGTGAGGCTGGGGCGGCCAGGGCAGCGGTGGGCAGGCTGCAGAAGCTCAGACTGGAGGCACAGCCTGGCCCCGGTTTCTGAGGCCTGCCCAGAGTCCGTCTTTCATTCCGCACAAAACGCGGGCTTGTCATTTCCATGTTTCGGTTCCTTTTCATTCCTGGCATCCCTTGTCTCACCCTCCCCGTCCGTGGTGGTGGTGTCCCATCTGGTTTGGGGTTACGTCACTCCCAGTTAAGTAAGGCACACACACCTGAGTATGACTTAGATTAACTTGAAAATGAATTTGCTTTACGTCAGCAGGAGTGGTTTAACCTCCCACACGGTGCACTAAGGAGGTCTCCCCAGCCTCGTGTCACTCCTGGAAGACGCACTGGCCAGTGGGAGGCGCTGTATTTTGGAAGTAAAACTAAAAGTCAGCAACTTGCAAGCAGTCAAATTAGAGACTTTCTGCCCATGGACAGTCAAGCCCAGCCGATAAAACAGTGTGGGCGCCCAAACGGGCACAACGTCTGTGGAGAACCAAGTCTCATGGATCCGGGCTGTGATCTGCATTAACCAGCCTCACAGGTAACTGACCCCGTGGGGCTGGGGCACCTCTCAGATGTGGGACAAACTGCCGCACACTGTGACGGCAGACAAGGTCACGTGTAAACAAAAAGCAGGGCTTTTCTCCAGGAATGTCGCCCCACCAGGCCACCCTTCTGCCCCCAAATAAAATCCAGCCTCCCAATGTGTTCTGGCCCCTGGAGACACTCGGGTCCTGCCAAGAGGGGGTCTTGAGCTCGTACCTCTCATCATCTCCTCGTGTGGGGACTCACTGGGGACCTGGACCATGAAGATCGCCTCCAGTCAGCCAGAAGAGGCAGGCGCCCTCGGCAGAGGCCTGCACGGCGTGGGCACTGCTGGAAGGCCCGCCCGTGGGACAAACTCAAGACACACCTGGATGTGCGGCTGAGAATCAGGGTCCAATCGTGGGGATCCGGCCACTGAGTTAAGGAGCTTGTTCTTTACCTGGATGAGGTCCTGCCTTGTCGTTCAGAGAAGGGGCCACAAGTGAAAGCAGAGACCACAAGCCACAGACACCAGAAGCAAGAGGCGCATCTGTGCAAACTTCTTGTGTGGCCAAGGCTTCCAAGAAAATTTGCCAACTCTGAAGTGTGCACTGTTGCCCCAAACACACCTCTCCCCTCCTAGCTGGCCCTGCACCTCCTGCACACTCCCCAGCTCCCAAACCGGTCAGACACAGAAGTGTGAAACCAGAAACACACATTTTCACAGAACCAATGGAACGCGTTACCCCCAGTTAGGTGTGGCGGGGCCGGCGTGTCTGTGGGGTTGGGGGGAAAGGAGAGGGGCAGTCAGGAGGGCCTGTCGGGATCTGAGACAGGAAACTAAGAAATAACTTCAACAGACAGACCGAGAAGGCTCTGCAACACCAAAAGTGCCCTCCGCCAATCGCCAGTTTCAAAGGACTTGGATCTGCGGCCAGAGAGAAGTCTAGTGATTTGCACCTTGACTTTGGGGCTGCCGAGAATGAGTCAGTTGTTATACCTCAGGGCCCAGGTAGCATAAAACAACACATATTCAAGTCACGCAATCAGTTGGTGAATGCTAAGTCAAGTCCACATACCCGAAGAACAAAGCACACTTTTCTGGCATGTGACGTGGATATCGGTCTAATTCATGAAATGTACAAGCCCATATGCAGGGTGTGTACACACATGTCATCCACCTACAGGGGCTCCCTGCACACCCAAGCCGTGACTGTCCCTGCCGCCGCCTGTTTCCCCCTCCGGGAGTTCCTCAGCCTTAGTCTCTCTCCCTCCAGCTTCCTGCCTTCTTAAAACATTTCACGGGCCATCAGCCAGTGACCCAGAGCTGGTCCAGAAAGGAGGAAAGGGGACACTCCTCTGAGAGCACATGGTGACTCATCAGCACTTCAGGGGAAAGGCTCCTGGTGGAGAGCCGGGGAAACTAGGTGTGTGGTTGATGGCAAGCAGCACCTCCCTCACCTGCTGCCAGGCTGGCTCACCAGTCGGCAGAGCCAATTTCCCCACCTAACCGGCATGCCCGCCTGACTGCTGGCCTGAAACTGTGCAATGGAAGGACCACGCACTTCTCCACCCCTGGGGACAGGCAGGGGTACTGGGGGTTAGCATGGATGGGATATGGTGAACTCCATTGTTTCCTAAAGGCACAAATTAAACTCGAAAGAAGCAAAGGTTTTCCAAATGCCCATAGCACTGGCCTCGGTTCCTGAAGATGTTCCCCTTTGACAAGAATAATGGGGCAACCTGGAGGGCCTGGCTGTCCCAGTGACCACACGTCACAGCAGAGGCAAGAACGGGACACACGACACTCCCCTTTGGCAGCTGCTACCCAAAAGGAGATGTGGAGGGCCTTCAGTGCACCCCACACCCCCTCGACCCACCCCAACATGCACTCCCCACGATGATGAGACTGGAAGACCGGCTTCCAAGCCCTCGTCAGGCACGAGCCCCTGATGGAACCGCAGATGCCCTTGGGGTGTGTAATCAGCGTCCAGAGCGGCAGCATTTCTGAGACAACCAGCTCTGGTCAGAGAGCCCAGGCAACCTGGGCTAGAGTTCAACATCTTCTTCAGACTTGGGACACTCTGGTGTTTAATAGTAAAGCTATGAATCTTGAACTTGCGATTTTAATACTTCTTAAAAGAAGACCCAGGGTTCTAGCCACCTGCCATTTGTTTGCCATAATCTTAAGAACTCTCATCCCTCTGGATGGGCCTTTCACAGAAATGCAGCCACAAATGCTCGTAAGCATCATCCCCACGGGCTGGACTCCAGTGCTTCGGGAGATCCTGCTTTCTGAGAAAAATGGATGAATAATTACACCTATGGGTGCAATTAGCTGCATAATGTTTTTCCTCTGGAATCATTTTATTTATGGCTTTGGGCTATTCTCTTTCTTTTCTCTTAGGAAATATTATGAAACACTTCCTGTTAGGCAAAATTAATTTGTAAGAAACACATTTTATGACAAAATAAATTAGTTTCAATTTTTATTTGCAAATAAACCAAGAAGTTAAAAACAGAACTTCAAGGCAGCTTGGAAGCAAGTCTTGCTAATTCCTGGTAAGGAAGTAAGAGCACAGGCTTAGTGTCTGCTGATGGCGTGATGCTGGAGTAGGGATTGCAGCCCTGCTCGGTCCCTGCTGTACACTTAACGACCTCATTTGGATCCAGTGTAATCTTTCTATAGCACTGGTAGGAACACTGGTCATTTCGCTGCAATGATCTCCCCACTAATTCGGTTTTTTAATCATTTGCATTGCACGCAGATGTTTACAACTTCTGTAAGCGTTACTGCGCCCTCAAGGTTTATGTGTCTGTCAGGGACCATTGTTACACTGTCGGCTGTGGGAGGGCAGGGGTGCCTGGTCCCTCTGTCTGCCTGCAGGGCTGAGCACACGACTGGGAAGATGCTCGCAGCCTCACTCCGCAACTTCCTTCCGTGTCTTCCCTCACCCGATCTCTTGTTTTCACATGTTCACTGAGCACTAATCTTTCCACGTGCAATCAGAACTCTCTTCGTTATTAACCAGTTAGATGCAGTTTTGAATCATGTTTCCATTTTTTGGAAACAATGAATTCTCAGACTTATAATCTTCATGTTCAAGTTCAGGAAAGAGGGAAATTAAACAAAGTAAAACAATGATGTTAAACTAACTTTTTTTTTTTTTTTACTTTTAGATAGCTACTTAGGGCTTGATCTTTGAGCAATTTTATCATCTGATTAGGATCTTTAATTAAATTAGGTTTGATGCTCACTATGGGCCATGTGACAGATTTACCTGGACACGTAGAGATGGGATAAAACATCGATGTCTAACGTAGCTGGGTGTGCCCAGAAAGAAGGAGGCTGTGGTCCCCAACTGTTCCAGCAACCTGACATTCCTTGCAGGTATCGCCCTCCCCAACAGGAGGCGCTGTTGGAATTTTGGGCAGGTCCTCTTCCTTAATTATGTGGAACCAGACCACGTTGTGAAGGTACCCTTGTCTGTGCCCACTGATGGCACTCCCTCCAAGATCCTGCCAACCCGAAACACCCACGTGTTCCCAAACACCCTCCTGTGTGAGAGACACAAGCCATGTGCACCCAGCTGAGAACCACAATGCAGTCCTTTCCACTTAGAGCTCTCCTTGTCTTTCCTTGTTTTAATATTCAAACCAAGCAGCACAACTGTTTACCCACTCTCCTCACTGAACTCCATAATCTAATTTTAGTCTTCACGCAACTTGACATTTTTGTTTGAAAATCTGATGTTTATGCATCATCCGCTGGCTCCCACTATGAGGAATACAGACGCTATCACGAGCATGTAAACCAGAAAGCAGACGCAGCAGAGACTGCCTGGGACAGAGGCAAACCAGCAACAGCGTCTGTGGGCTGCCAGCAGCACGGAGTCACCTTGACCTTCTCCAGTCCACAGTCTAGTCCCATGAACGTACATACGTGTTAGTGATAGCATGCAGGGCTAACGTGTATGCACGTTTGTTTATTTGGTTGTCATCTGAAGCTCTAGACAGACCGGAAGGTAAAACCCGGGAGGGCAGAGACTGTTTCCCCAGGACGTGAACAACCCTTGGCACACACGGGGACAGGTGCTATTGTAAAATGAAGGATGAATGAAATGATGCCCCACTACGTGCTACCTGAAGTGCTCATATATTCTGAGCCAGGGCTTTAAGAAAGGGATGTTAGACTGGTCAATTGCTAGACTGTATGTTGAGCATTCCACAGTTTAATAAAGATCTTTTGCCATTGTCTACTGTGATCCTTGTAGCCACTTCCCGGAGACCTGGGGTAAATTTTACGACCTCCAGCTCACAAAGACATGGACTGTGTTCACAAAGTTTGCCCGCGAGCCTGATTTTTGTGACTTCTCACGCTCTGACTCCCGTGGACACATGTTGTGTGAGTGGCGTGGGTGGTGAGCTGCCCTCAAAAAGTGCCACGTCTGTCCCCTGCCCCCACCCGAGCTAAGAGGACTGTGCAGGGCTCCTCGGAGACCCCGCGTCCTGAGATGCGGGAGACGGAGCTCTGAGAGTCAGGAGGGGAGGGAAAGGAAATGAACATTTTGAAAGAGGCATCCCTAAGTCCCAGTGTTCAGGGGAAGAAAGAAGTCGCAGTTACTAGTTATTTCTCTTTTTTGTGACCTTAGAACAATGATTTTCCAACCGGTGTGCTTCAAGAACTTTTAAAACATGCAGCACCTGACTGTTCAGGCAGGGGCACTGACCTCCCTTCCCCTGGATTGTCAAGTTAAAAAATGGCAACAACCAACACAGCAATAGCCGTCCGGTGTGAGCGAATCAAAACTGTGCCTATTTTTTCCTGTCAAATTGGCAAAAAAGTATATTTTTTGGTGTGCAAAAGAAGTTTAGTAATTAGTTCACGTGTGCCATGAGGTGAAAATGGCTGAAAACCGCCGCCTGAGCACACGGAAATGTCGGTGACGGCACTGACGACGTCTGGCTGCCACGTCTCGGTGTTCCGGGTTCTCCCTCTCGAGGAGCCCCCCCAGGGCCCAGAGAAAATGAGTTTTGCAGCCCCATCGCCACCCTGGTGCTGGGCTCCTGCAGCTGACCTCAGCTCCCCGCCTGCACACCCAGCGTGAGGCAGGCGGCAGCAGTGGGGCGGAGCTGCCGATGACTCGGAGACCCGCCTCCTTCCTTCTGAGCGGGAATTTCGGAGTATGGCATGTTTTCAGAATACAGAACAGTCTGCAAAAACGTGCTTCCCAGGGAAATGGAGGAAGTGCTCAGAAAGGAAAAGGAGGGGGAGACGTGTCCGAAGCACACAGGAACCAGCCCGAGAGAGAGAGAGAGCTCCCAACGGCCAACAGTGAGACCAGCTGAGCGGCAGAGTAAACAATGAAAGCACTGGTACCCGAAGAGTGAGATAAATATCCGAGTGCCTGTATACTGTATACTGGTCTAGATAAAGGATGGAACTAAAGCAATAAACAGGGAGAGGGGTGCATGGGGACAGAATTCTTCCGTACAGAAGAGTCCCAAATAGTAAGTACAGAAGGAACGCCAGGGTCCTAACTGCCGTCAGCAGGGTGCTCAAATCAGTGGGTGATACTAAGGGAGACAGTTTGAGGGAGGAAACAGACTATTTGAACACCCTCAGACTATCTCACTTAAAACACTGATCAATTACTGTTGTGATGTCAACATTCGTCCACAATACCTCAGATAACTGCCCTCCAGGAGATGGCGATTAGTGCCCCTCCCCTGAGCGGGGGCTGCAGCTAGTGCCCCGCTTCTAAGGCACACAGTGTAGAGAGGGAAACACAGTCACTTTGGAGCGGACAAAACGGGCAGACACCACCTTAGCCAAGCCTTCCAGGTCAAGAAGACAGAGTGATGGACACATCACATCCTGGGGTCCTCTTCGAAGCACCTGTGACCTCTACTTTGAGGTGACAACACCCACATGGGGGGCATCCACCAGATCCCTGAGCAGTGCCCTTCAAAGATGTCATGGCATGAAAGATGAGGGAAGAACACGTCACCGTCACAGCTGGGGGGACTAATGCAAGGCAGTCTCCTGGGCCGGAAAAAGGACACTGGGGGAATCGGAATAGAGTGCAGTTTCCTTAAATGGGGGGGGTGGCGATTCTTTTCTCTATCACAAGCCAATTATTTCACGGTAAAAGCTTTGGCTCTGTAAGCCACGTGGCCTCCTTTGACATGACCTTCGGCTGTCGCTGCAGCTCGGCAGCAAGGACGACAGGTAAATGAATGGGGGTGGACGCATTCCAACAGACCTTACACACAGAAACAGGCAGCAGGCTGGCCGGCCCTGGCCTGGGAGCCAGGTTCCCTGGCGCCTGGGCAACAGCAGGGGACCAACGCCAACCTCTTCGTGTTGATCATCGTACCTGGTTTTGTGAGACGGTCACACGGGGGCAAGCGAAGGTGCCGGGGACAGGGGACTGACTCTCTGTGCTGCCTTCACAATTCTTTCGGGAATCGAAAATCATTTCAAAAAGTTGTTAAATGGAGTAGAAATCATTTGGGGACTGTGGGCCATTTTTGGGTGGTCTTGGTCACCCCCAGACCGCACCCTCCTCCCCCACATTGGAGCACATCCTGCCAACGTGGCCAATCCGTGCACCATCTTCCGTGTCTGTTCTGCACTGAATGGGGGGTGCAGGCTCACGACGTCCCGTGAGTGTTGAAAGCAACAGCGGGGCATATTTCCTGAAAACAAGGGGGTCTCAGCCCTCAGAACGGATCCCCGAAAGGGGTGACCTGGGACAGCGGTAGCCCCCTGCACCTCTGCTCATAAAAATGGCTGGGTGGATCCCAGCGAAACCCAGCTCATGGCGCCATTTGCAAAAGCCCAAGATAGTAACGTGGAAAGGGCTCTGCGTCCTCTGGAAACTCCTCCTAACAGAGTCAAGAACTGCTTTCCCACAGCGAGGGCCTAGAGCTTCCAGAACTAGACCCCACACCTCCGAGCACTCACCCTTTGCCAACAATGGCGTCAAACCCATCCACCATCACAGAACCCTCCCTCCAGGTGTGGTCCGGGGCCGAAGTTCAGTGTATGAAGCAAGCAGCCTCATGGAGAATGGACATTAGGGCTGGGCCCTGGAAGATAAGCAGGGCTTTGTCATCACCCGAACAGAGCCCGAAAGTCCCCGCCATGTTGGGGACCCTAACTGTGGCCCCAGGGTTGCAGGTGGCGGGATGCAGAGGGTCTTTGGTCTCGAATGGACCTGCCTGCTGGGCTGAGCAGCTTGGTCTACTCCATCAGAACTGGCAAAGGGTTTTGTGCAGGTGAGTGGCCGAGCCAGGTTTGTGTTTTGTAACGATGACACCAAAAGTGATGGTGTGTCACTGGAAGGAGGCTGACAGGCCTGAGAACAAAGGGGGTAACTGGCTGGACCCCATGGGCACCGCAGCCCCGAGCCCGAGACTCCAGAAGTCTGACCGGGAGAATGCAGCTTGCTCTTTCTCAGCCAAGGGGGACAGCTCAGGTCTTGACCCTTCTTAGTGGGAAGGACCAAGGTCTTGACCCCCAGGCTTTAACTGTAGCCATTTCAGCTGGAGCTCTGTACCCCAGGTCTGACCCTCCAGAAAACTGCATTTTTTTTGCTTGGTGTGCACCCCCAGCTGCTCAGGTTGAGTGAGGGAGGTGCTGGTTACCTCTGAAATGTAAATTTATGACTCAATTCGTAAGTTGTAGTCGGAGGCATAGCCAAGCACACTCTGTACTGACTGAGCCATGTCGAGCCATTTCCTGAGTTAGGTTTCCAATCGTCCCAGCCCCATCTGAGGGCACACACGCTCAGTCTGGGCGGGGGGTTCAATGACGTCATTTGGCCTCGGTGAAGCCCCTCCTCTCGCTTGCTCAGCTCTTGGCTTTTCTATGGGACACAGAGTCTATTTTTTAAAATATCCACATGATCCTACATTGAATTCCATCTATGAAACCATTCTCTGTGTGTGTGTGTGACAAATCCTTTTTAAATATGACAACAATTACTTTAGCTACCAGAAAGCGATGAGATAGTCATGATTCAAACTTAATCCTATCTTGACATATGGGAAATTGACTCAGGTCTGGGAGTGTGAAAAATTAAGCAGCATTTACCAATGCCTAGAAGGAAATGGCCTTCACTTTGTGGCCAAGAGAAGACAGTCGAGGTGGGGGAAAGGAAGGAAGACGGTCTGGCGATACTGCTATTTTGTGAAATGAAGCTGTGTGAAACGTACAGTGCAGATACCATCTGAAGTGCTACCTGCGTAAAGTGGGTGAGGCTGGAGCATGCTTAAACAGGTGTAAATATATTTTTAAATGTTTTATATATAATAAATGACATGTAAGAACATATGATAGGTATGTAAATAACTACATGATAAATAAACACGGATATCTGACACCGGAAGAGGAAGCCGAAAGACTGAGCTGAAGCTCTGTCCCCTGCGATGGCATGAGATAACCAAGACCGCCTGAGAGCCGGCCGTGAGATCTCCCTCTGAGGGAGCACTTCCTCCCACCAGCAGCAGGGAGGCTGGGAGGGGCGTCCTTGGCCGCCTCTGAGTCATCCCCGGAGTAACTGTAAGAGGTAAGGCCCGTCCTTGGTCCTGGAACCCACTGGCAAAAATGGTCACGCCTGAGAATTTCCTGTCACTGCTCTCCCCCCCACAACCCCACCCTGCCGCCGCCCCAGCATCCCCCACTGTCCCACAGTGCCTTCCTTGGAAGACCTCGGGGACGAGGGAAGCAGGTGGTGGATTTCTCAGTAGGAACGCGGGGAAGTGAGAAAGCTTGTACAGGTGGGCTCCCACTCGGTGCGGCCTCCACAGGTGTTCGGGAACGAGGCATCACCTGCGGGACAGGTGACCTCAGGTGGCAGAGCCCTGATGGGTCACCAGGGGGGCCTGCGCCCTGTTCTCTGTGTCACAGTCTGTCAGAGGCCCCTAAGAGACCCTGCCCCAGCAACACCCTCCATCCTCTCTTCTCTTTCCCAGCTTTTTGCCCTGAGAACCACGCCCTTCCTGTGAGTTTAAGAATCTCTTTAAGCTGCATGACGTCAGAGGGGCCAAAGAAAGTGCCAGGCCCCTCCTGGCTGGGGGGTCCTGAGAATCCAGAGGGGGGCGAAATGAAAGACTCAGCTCTACCTCCTCGTTTCTCTCGTGGAGAAAACACTGTGATAAAACCAACAAAAACACCTCCGGGCTCTATGATCATTATCCCTCCATTTCTCTCAGGGAAACCAATGGCTGGAAGCAAGGGAAACAGACAGTGCAGGCTCCTCATGACAACAGATAGCCTTAAAGACACAATCACAGCGTGATTAATGACACAGTGACGCCGTGGCAGGCTCTGCGCTAACTGCCAGGGTGAATTCATACATCTAGCCATTATGCCCATTTGAAAGATGCAGAAACTGAGACTTAGCAAGTTAAACTGGGGCACAATGCTAGCAAGCATCAGAACCCTAGCCCAGATGCCTAATTCCACAGAACACACCGCTCTGAACGGCTGGGACTGAAGTGGCCACAAGGCACGTTGATACTGAGGAAACTAGAGAATGCTGAGAACCAGCCCGGCCCAGGAAAGGGGGACACGGGAGGAGACAGGAGGAGACAGGAGGAGATGGGAGGAAAGGAGGAGGGAAGGTGACCTAAATCATTCAAGTTTCCCTCCCCGTCTTCCACCTGGGCTCCTGAAAAGGGCACCTCATTTGACTGGCCCCCACGGCCAGGTTCTCCTCCAGTCTTCACACCTGCTCCAGGTCTGCCCCCGACTGCAGCAGAGGCAGACGGACCCCTTTATTCACGCAGAACTGTTCTTCTCATGGCTTCCTCGGAGGACGCAGGCTCCCAGGGGCCTCGGTGCCCACTGCCTGGACACAGCACCCCACCCTCCCGCTGCCCGAGTACAGCCAGTGTTCTGAGATAGCCCAGCCCGCCCCTGCCCCGGCCCACGACACTATTCCCCGGGGTAGCCGAGCCTCGTTCTTGCATTTCCTTAGGGGTCTCCTTCCCCGACCACCTGATCTACCCCGGGGCCCCTGTGCGCTGCCACCAGGCTGTCATGCTGGCTGCCCACCTCCTGCCATAGTCTACCGTCACTGCTCTGCTGTGTCCTGTGTGTCACGCCCTCCCCATCCCCACAGACCTGAAAATGCCCTGTGAGCCCCAGGCCTGTGGCCACACTGGGTGCCCAAGAGATCGTAATCGAATAAATAAATGAGCTGATTCACACATGCCAAAACCCAAAGGGATACAAAGGCCCCTGGCCATGACCGTGGAAGAATGTCTTGAGACAAACCGAAGAAGTGAAGCTACCAGTTATCGAAGAGAGAAACACGTGCCCACAGTGTTTAGGCAGACACCCGATGACGGTGTCCCAGAAACCCCTGCCGTGGAAGCAGAGGCCTGACATGTGCACAGCAATTCAATGGAGGGGAATTGGGAGAGGGGCCCCCTGCCACAGCATCTGGTGTGGCTGCTGCCCGAAGCTCCTCACCCAGCAGGGCGTAGGGGGCCTTAGGAGGGAAGAGCTGATCAGAGGATACTTGTTTTGAAACCTTCAAAAGCGAACACAGGCCATTCTGTGTGAGCAGGCCCCACACAGAGCAGGCGGCTGCGTGTGCCCTGCGCGGTTTCAGGGAGCGCTGGCCTGGGCGGCCCAAGGGTCCCCGCTGTTCGTGAGCTCCAGCCTTTGCGACACCCCGGGGGCTGCATTCATTCTCCCGAAGCTGTCCGCTGAGATAGGACGCAGCTCAGCACTGTCTCAATGCACACCAGCGCTCGTGTCCCAGAGTGATCCACCCTTCTCTCAACGGCTGGTGGCAGCTCCGAGAGCTGGGCGAAAATCAGTTGAAGGAAAGGGAAGTCTTGTCGGAAATGAGATTAATCTTGTAACGAGTGTTCAGCCCTGATAACCCATCTGGACGCACAACTGCTCAAACTGGAGAGCAATTAACCTTCACCCGACAAGCTCTGTCCAACCGTTATAAACATTAAAGAGACAGAATCCCTCCCCACTCCTTGCAGACTAAACAACCAGATTTGAATTCCACGTCAACGGCCTCTCTCTGCAGATGTGCGGAGATGACAGAGTCCAGGGGGAAAGGTGGGACAGGGCTCTGCAGTAACTCAGGTGGCCCGGGCCCCCGTGTGAGCGAGCTGCGGTGATCGCGTGAAAAATGGCTCAGGGCGTTCTGAAATAAAATCACTAGCTTTGGGGGTGTTGCACGGAGTTGGTTTCACGGGGAACCCGTGTCTGCTGATGGGAACCCACTGGAGGGGGGTATTTTTTTCCTTTTCTTCTGTTTGCCCCACAGGAGGGACATTTGCATGGAGCCAGCCTCTCACTGGACTCAAGTCCTCTTCCAAGCACGGCGGGTATTTGCAGGCGCAACACAGCTTGTGGTCACAGAAGGAAGATGGTTTGTTTTGCTTTTTTATCTCTAAGAAGTTGCTCACTTTCGTGGGGAGCAAACCTGTGATCTCATGTTATCTGTGGGTGCTACACCCTGTGAGGCTGAAGGAGCTGGTGCACATGAATGCTGGAGAGACTGGTGAGTCTACTAGGAGCCCCAGGGCTAAAAATAGCTTCTCCAACACCGAAGAGAAATCTCTGAGGTCATTTCACTTAGCACTCGGGCAGCCACGGGCTTTGGCACTTGTTGACCCTGAGCCACTGGACGGCCTCTGGGGCCTCAGAGGCGGGCACAAGCCCCCAGAGCACAGAAACCGCAGGGATGTTCACGGACACACATGAAGCACTACGGGGGGCAGGCGCTTGGTGCGGCCGGCCCATCTGCAGTGACTACCCCCAGATTTTTACAAACCAATCAAATGGTAAAAAGGAAAACATGGAAATTTCATTTAGTGTATTCTAAACAAATTTCTCTCTCCTAAGGTTTTAATTCAGCCTTCAGAATGGCTCAAGACAGCTCTCAAAATAGCCCATCTGAACATTAGCCCTTCCGCCTCCTCGGAGCCCTGTTTCAGTTTCCCAGGGGCCGGGTAGTGAAGGTCAAGGCCTCAGGGGTGTCAGCACACAAAAGGCTACATTGCCATGACCTATCTCTCTCCCTCGCGCTGGTCTCCAGACTGGCCTCTAGTAACACTACCAGAGTGACAAGATAGAGGTTATCTAGCAACCTGCAACAAGAAGCCTGGGCCACAGGACCTCGGCTGCCTTGCTATGCCTCACTGTGCCTCTTCCTGCCATTGGTGGGTAAGACAGTCCCCACCCCCCAGAACAGGAGCAGTGACGAGAGCAAGCAGGACCATGTCCCAAGTTGCAGTGTACACATCTCCACACTGGCAGCCAAGTGACATGCAGGCAGAGGACGCCCCGACACGGCTGTCCCCATCACACCGGGAGCGTCCTGGTGCCTTCGCCCAGGTGAGCTGGGGTGTTCTACAGGCACCTGAGCTGGCCAACCTGCATCCCTGAAGGACCGTCAGGTGTTCTCAGAGTAGACCAGGGCCCCCATAAATGGCACGGCAAGAGCCCCGATTCGGCTGTTGCATTCAGTTCACAGGTTGACGCTCAGTCCACTGAGCCACACCAGCCAGGGCTGGGCTGTTACATTTAAATGTGCATTTCTTTCCTGAGAAAACATGCGGCACCTTCGTGGGCTTGGAGTCAGGTGCATTTCACAACGCCCCACACCAGGACGTCTGGGGGCAGTTCACGTTCAAGTCCCCTGTGTCTCTACCCTCGGCAGCTGCCAGAGACAGGAGACGGAGAGGAAACCCCAGTGCCTGGGCAGGGGCCCCGCGTATGGCGCCTTTTTGTAAGTTCTGTCTCAGAAGCCTGTGTTCAACTTGCAGACTTGAGGGGAGAAAGGGAGGGTACGTGAATAACTTTCGTAAGACGGAAGCAGCACGTTGACCTGGGCAGGTGGCCCGAGGGTGGCGGGCTGCCTGAGAAGCACATCGCCCTGTGAGCTGCTGAGCCGCTGGGGGCTGTCCTGACCTTGGCGCACGTCTCGCCTTTGACCAAGTGACATGACGAGATAAGGGAAACCGCAGCTTCGAACTCGGGATCTTGTGAAACTGAAACCGTTGCGAGCAAACACGATGTCCGACAGTGATTTTTAGTTTGATCGCTGTGCTGGATTCAGCGATGAAGGGGGGACATCCGTGCTATGAAGTCGTGTGCTCTTTTCAATGAAACGCGCTGTACTTTCCCATTCCAAATCGGCAGCTGCGCAGAAGTGATTTAGGCACAAGTCGGAAGGTAGTTGGGGGGCACCACCAGTGAGAGGTGTCCTGCTCTTCTAACAGGACAGCAGTGTCCAGGAGAGAGGCTGCCGCCCCCGAAACCCGCCCGGAGCGGGTTAAGTAGTGTCCCCTCTACCCCGCCCACCTGGGTCCTCAGAATGTAAGGTCTTCACAGATGTAACTCGGGTAAGGATCGAGAACAGATCACACTAGATTAGGGCGGTCCCTAAATCCAACAAGAGCACCCTAATAAGAGACCCGAAAGGACAAAGACTCAGAGAAGGCAGTGGCATGAAGGTGGACTGGAGTGACACACCCATACTCCTAGGAGCACAGGGTTGTGGGGGCCGCCAGCAGCCGGGAGACAGCCTGCGTTAGATAGACTCCCTCAGAGCTCCAGGCAGGTCCAGCCTGCCGACGCCTAGGTCTGGATTTGGGCCGCTGACCTCTGGAATGGCAAGAGAATAAACTTCTGTGGTTTTCAGCCACCCAGTTGTGGCAATTTGTTATGGCGACCCTGGGAAAGTAATATACTACTGTGGGTGGAGTTTTTAACAAAAATCTTGCCATTTTAGGGCATTCTACGGCCCACTATTTGATTTATAGAGTTAGTACAGCTTTCAAAAGGGCTTCAGACTGCGCCAAGAATTAGGTAACTTCCCAGTCAGAGCCAACAGATAGCCTTAGTTTTTCAGAAGAACATTACTTTTGTAAAACCTTTCCAGGTAAACCCCTCTGTCTGACCAGGCCCTGCTTTCTCTGCTTAGGGAAGCCGGGCTCTGGTACCACTGGATGGAAAATGTCTAGTGCAAGTTCAAATGAAAGTCATGTGGGGACATGGTTTGACAAGTATCTTTAAATCTCTCAAAGTTTTGTTTGAAAATAACATTAGACATTTCTGGAAATGGAAATTAAAATATCATTTCTTTAGTATGTTTTTCCAACCAACATTTGTAGGCAAATTAGTCAAATTTAGCCCTGGCTGGTATAGCTCAGTGGATTGAAAGCAGGCCTATGAACCAAAGGGTCACTGGTTCGATTCCCAGTAAGGACACATGCCTGGGTTGCAGGCCAGGTTCACAACATGAGGCCATGTGAAAGGCAACCACATTCACGTTTCTCTTCCGCTCTTTCCCCCTCCTTTCCCCTTTATAAATATTTATATTATAAATATTATAATATTTATGAAATTTATTTATAAATATGCATTTATAAAAATAAACAAAAAAATAATCAAATTTAGATTGCTTCCTGTACACTCCCCAACAAAATCCTAGTTCTCTTAGTTCCTTTTATTTATCCTAAAAACAGTAAGAATGTTGCCGTCCAAAGTATAATTGGGCTGGGAAACAATGGAACCCTAGATGACTGACCAATCAGGTTTCTTTCAAAACTTGTTGACTCCCAAATCAAAGCTGCTTCCTTTTCTTCAACTCCTTACCAACTAGATTATAGTTTTGCTAGGAGAGGGACCAACTCAGATTTCTTTTAATATCTATCCCTCCTAAGACACGCTTCCCTCGGGGAAAGGTTTCGCTACACGTTTGGTCATTTATTCACGTGTTCATTCATTCGGCGAGTATTTATGGAGAAGCACTTCATATGCCAAGTACTGTGCCGGGCACTGGAGAAATAGCGGTGAGGCAGATTCTGAAATTATTAGACTGAAAATCAGGTCATTAAAAAAAATCTCACCAAGATAAGAGGTTTTACAGTTTTATGAAAGATCACATTTTCTTTGGCTTATATATACATAATACTTTGACCAGTAAGGCCCATTGAGTTGAATAATATGTTGGCTAAACCTAGTTTCAGGAGGGAATTCATTTTATCTGGCTTAGCTAAATGGACCGTTAACAGCTATTAAAGTTGATGGTTATTACAGAGCAGGTTACCTTGCAATGAAATACGGAGAACTGAGCTATTCACAAGGATGGTCTAGCACATCGTGCCAACCGCAGATGTCACTGGCATAGTAAGGACAGTGCTGCAGGAGCGGCCGGGTTCACCCACGACCATGCCATGGGTGCCACACTGGAGGACGGTGTTGAGGAGATGGGGTTACAGCCCCACTGAAATTTCAAAGGGGGGGGCTACAGTAACGGAAGAAGAAGAACAAACAGTGCCCATCGGAGCCCATTAGGTACAACCTTTCACCCCTGGAGGGCTCTGGAGCAGTCGAACGTTTAGCTGACCCACAGCAGGCCCTGGATGTGTAAGTGCTGCGAGGTGTGGCTGGTCAGGAAAAGCACAAAGCCTGCTGGGATGTTTGGCTCGTCCTGACAGCTGTCATGTGACAAAACGCAGGCTCCGAGAACTGCACTCTGGCTCCCAGGTGTCGAGTGGGAAGCATCTCCAGCTTGATACCATGACCTGGCGGAGACAGCGTGAGCTCCTCAGTCACGTGCTCACACCTGTTCGAAATCCAGTTCGATTCTGGGCAGCGGCCCCATCACCCCCCGACCTTCACAAACATGGGCAGGCTCTGAGGTCTCACACTCGCTCACGTCTTGTGCTGGTCCCCAACATGGTAATGCTCCTCTCCTGATCAAAGCACAACTTCTCTCCCAATTCTCAGGGAGGGGGGCACTGACACGATGCTTTTATTATAAGGAGTCAGTCATTGCTCACTGGATTAAACAAGCTAACTCTCCAGGGCAGGTTATCAGGAACCGCCTCACTAACTAATGCCCTCACTCATGCATATATCATCCGGGCAAAGAGACAGTCACTCCCTTCTCGGACAGGCATCGGACTAGACGTTCTCACGGGGCACGATAAGACACCAGACTACACAACAGCAGCGTGTAACTTAAGGCACAGAGAACGGGACTTCAACGCCCAGTGTTTCGGGAGTTCCTGGGGTTCTCTGAGGTTCCACGGGTTCTAAGTGACGGGCAGGAACCAGCGCGGTGACAGTTCAGTACCTGCCTGCGCCCCGTCTCTGCAGAGTGCACCGCTCACTGGCACAGGACTCGGGACACGCTGAGGCAGAGACGAGGGACGCAGCCCTGCGTCCCGGCCTTGCTGTGGAGCCTCCGGACTCTCGGTTCCTTGAGCTCATGAAAATGCAGCCGAGCTCAGCTGCTGGGGGTCTGGCTGACACACTGGTGAACCAGTAAACGGACCCCCGATGGCGGCTCGACTGCTCTCTCTGCCATCCTTGAAGGAATGGCATGAGACGGAGACAAATCACATAGAGGGAAGTGTTTCCATCTCTCTAGAAGAAGCTAGAAAGGCCCAAAGTGTACCGGAGGAGTTCTTCTAAAACACAGACACGGGAAACGAACACAGTCACCAGTGGGTTACTTCGGGAAAAGCAAATGAGAGAGTGAATTAAACGGCAGGGATGAGACTGGGACCGGGAACCGAAGCCCAGAGCAGTGAATGCCTTTTGCACGCTAAAGCACAAAGCTGTTTGAAGCCCACCCACACACCCACCTCTTTTATCCTGGCACCACCCCAGCAAGTGGTGTCCCTATCACCATGGAACCTGTCCTACAGATGAGGAAACCGGGACCCAGACGAGGGGTGTCACCCTGTCAGGGCAACGGGACGCAGACCTGCCCCAGGCGGGCCGGCTCTGCTCTGTAATGAGAACCTGGGTCCACTGGAAGACACACGGCCCTTCACCGCTGCAGGGGGTCACATCCAGTTCAGCCCTGACTCCTCTTTTCTTTAATCTGCTACAAAAAGGCAAGTGAGTGGAAAAGGACTATCAAAAACGAGTTCAGTCTCTCGTCTTCTGTCATTCACTCTAAAGGACACGTCTGCCTGTGTGCCTGAAAACAGAGCCCCGCCCCCAATCCAAAGGAATCAAGTCTCAAAAGACTCTTGATGGTGTCATACCAATTATTTTAATTTCCATTACTAAGCTTTTATTTTCTAATCTTCTACAAAAACTGTTTCTGAAACGGGGGAAGAGAACTCAGTTTGATTGTAGTTGTTTGACCAACATGCTTTTCAATGGACATACTGGACCCGTAATCACTTCAGACTCGAGAACAAAACAAACGAAATGACCCGAACCCCCAGGGGGACGGCGGCGATTTCCAGGGAGAAGGCCCATGGGCCGTCCACTCTCTCTGGCATCAAAGGTGAGTCTCAGACAGATGATCCTGCATCACATGGCGGTGATTCCAGCAGCTCCGGCTCAGGAGGCCACAGCAGCCCCCTGCACAGCGGCAGGGGCGAGGCAGCATCTGGAAGCTCACGGGGAGACTTGGGGGACGCTGCCCAGAGCTACCCTGACAGCTGAGGAAGCCACGCACCTGAGGCACAGGGGGACTAAGGCAGAGGGAGGCAGCCGTCTTCGTTCAAGCAGGAGGACCCTGAGGTCTTACAGTGAGCAAGGACATATCAACGGATGCATCCCCCAAAGGGAATATTGCTTTGGGTAAGTGCACGTCAGTTCAACCGAAACATGCGCATGGAGTAGGTAGACGGAATTGGCAGGGCACCTCCAAACTGGCCCCTTCCAGCACGACTCAACTGCACCGCACCGTGTGGGCAGCTGCTCGGGTGGAGCGCCGTCTCCGTGCCTCCCCACCTGTCGGCCAGCGTACCTGCGGACTACCTGCCGGATGAAGAATTCCTACTGACAGTCCTCCCGTCCATTGCGATGTGAGGCTCACAGGCGCTGTCCTGTCATCAGAGGAGGTGTTTCACCAAGACCTGAGCCAGCCACCAATGGCTGCTCGGTCTTCTGATGGTTTCAGGGACCTCTGGCGGTCTGGGTGGGGCCCTGGGTTTCCTCGCTCGGAGAAGGTAAACAGCACTCTTCGGCGTTTTGCCAGTAAGTCAGTTGTGTGGCTTTCAGGTGCTATTTATTTTATTTAGTTTATTGTTCAGTGTTGCTGTTTGTTGACTTGATGTGTTTTTTTTTCCCCCTACAAAGAGGCCAGTCAGTAAGGACACATCCTGTGGATGGATAATTGATGATTCCCTATTGTTCAGTGTTTGTGTGTGTTGTGGTTTTATGTGCTTTGGTTCAAAGGACCCAAACAATGCATCCGCTGGCAGTTAACAGCCAGTGCAAAATCAGCACCGGGAACAATCTGTGCACCGAGACTTTTGTGCCCAGACCTGGTGATCTCTGCTTGACTACAGAGAGCGAAATTGAAAGTGACCGTTACACTAAATAAACATGAAAAAAAAAAAACCCACCACCCCTTCACCTGGATCTCTAGGTGGCTTATGTCCCAACGAATACAAAAGCAGACTCATGGATCATTCTCCAGGATGAAACGGAGACTGAGGGACCTGTGGGGCACCCTGTCTTACTCCCAGGTACATCTAGTCTAGCCACGCTCATTAGAAACCTCACAGTTTTTACCTGCTTCAAGACGGAGAATTCTGCCTGGACGTCTCTGGCAACAGGCTGCTCCCCTTGGAGAGGAGCTGACAAGGAACCAGGCCTGCGTGGGCAGAGGAAGTCTCCATCGGGGCCCTCCCCGCGCCCCCGCGACTCTGGTTGGGCTGCTATCTGTGTAGGAAGTGAGTGCAGGAAGTGTCTGTCTACAAGCCCTTTATCCTCAAGGTAATTGCTACAGCAGCATTTTGCTGTTTACCAAAGCAGTAAACATGTGATCTAAAAAAAGATGTTTTCCATCTCCAGAGAACAAGGCTTAAAAACACTCATGTGCACTCAGTTCAGAACCAGCTCCTTATCAGAGCTGTGTGCAACCTGATGTGCTTCCCACAGCGAGGGGTCACTGCAGTCAGCTTTCGGGGCCGGGCAGCCCTCTCCGATGCCCAAGAAACCAAGGGCGGCTTTCTTCACCGGGATGTTACTCTGGCACAGTAAATGGTATTTCTCTTCTGGGCTCACCCAGTTCCCGGTCTGTGGCTTAACAGATAAAAGTCAATGAGCCCATCCACGGTCACTCACATGGGGGGACGGACAGTTCAGAAGTCAACGAGTTTCCAGTGTTGCTGGTGGTTGATCTTGGACAATATTCTTATTTTATATGTGAACAGAAACATGCCTCTAATTCTAGGCTTCACACAAGATGAAGCGAAGAGATAGAACCCAGACGCAGGGACGTAGCTGCTGCCGTTGATGACGCAGACCTCACCTCACACAGGCACAGCCTCCTGGTCAGTCTCTACTTCTTTGCTCAGACTGAAGGCTTGCCACCTAACTACCCCAGATGTCCCGAGGCGAGACAAGTGACCCAGTATCTGTGACAGGCAGCATCAAGTGGACTGAAGCAGGGACCTCAGGAGTCCAAGAGGGACCCATGGGCATGTGAGATGTTGAAGAAGGCCCTCCTCATCATCATCGCTGGCCTTGACATTGCAAATCTCCCCTGCTGGCTTGTTAACCATTGCAAAGCAGGAGAGGAGGGAGGGAGCGTGAGAGTGAGGGGTGCAGAGAGAAGCAGAGGGAGACGGAGATGTGACAGGGGGCCCAGGCGTTTCCTGGCACAGGTTTAAGTCACTCCCAATGCACAGAAGGTGCTTGGAATAGCGAGCATTCGTTCTGTGGGAGTTTCTATTTTGTAATAAAGGGAAAAGAATGTGTTAGAGGGAAATTAGCTGCCTGAAAAAAAAATTTTCAATCCACAAACTATTATAGGACTAGAGAGAAAGAAAAATAAAGCTTCTTTAGATTTCCTGATTTTTGCCCTGGAAGGAACATGTATTTGACTTGAATGAATAACAACATCAGCTAACGTGGGTTCAGGACTTCCCATGCGAGCCGACTCAACTAATCCCCACACTCACCCCACGAAGCAGAAACTGTGGTTACAGATGGACAGACCCGATTCTGTGAGCTCAGGGGCTTGTCAATGGTGGGATGCCAGGTAGACCCTTTCCCTGTCCCCGAGAAGGAACTGAGGCCCGGCCAGGCGAGGGTCCCACCTGCTCGGGTCCCACCGCATCGAGCTGAAGCTCCGGCCCCCCAGCTCCCAGGCCAGAGGCCTCTTTCTCCTCCCTGCACCCCCAGCCTCTGCACCCACGCCTCCCTTTCCTTGTGGGCAAGATAAGCCCAAGCCCTTCCCCGCAGAGGCTATTTTAAGGATGCCCTGAAGAAAGAGGGTATCCAGGGCCTCCCTGGGCCTGAGATAAACTCCGCTGCACCTGCACGGTTTACCCTGCGCATTTCTTACACCCTCCGCACGTCAGGTAACACACACGGACAGCAGATCCCAAGAGGACTTCGCAATATAAAACCACATAGGTTTTTGCTTTTTTTTTTTAACTTGGAGCAACATCTTGGGAAATCTACCTCAAATTGAGACACAAACTAATTGTGTTGACAAATTCTGCAGTGTGGTTTCGACAGTTTCCTCTTCCTCAAAGGTGAGCATCACATGCATACGGCTAACTTTAAAAAATAAAACTCGGCGAGACCCCCATGGGGCCCAGAGGGAAAGGGAGATAAATGCACTGTCAGCTGATGATTGGAATTCATGGCCTTGGGGGGATACAAGTGGAGGCAGGGTGAGGGGTGGGCTCGGAGAAGTTAAATCATCGAGGTGGAATGCATGAAAGGTGTCTGCCTGTGTTCAATTCAGGAGCACAGGTCCTCTGCGTTATGTCCTTACGGTTCTTTATTGTATTTTCCAGAATTTGACATGCACCGTCCTGGACAAATGCTTTTGAAGTAGCAGCCCTGAGGTCAATGTTATGATTGGACTATGATGTGGCTTTAAAAATAAATAATTTTCCTTGGCCTTGGCTTTTTCTTTTTTCCCCCTCAATGCCTCAGCACTTATCTGCGCACGACAGCAGATGACCATTCTTCCAGGGCTAAGTTCCACGGGTGCCCCTCAAAGGCTTGGGAAGACCCGGTGGAAAACTCGGAACCACATTTTCGCATGCGCTGCCAAGACGAGAGCAAGGAAGTTGATACTTGGAATGAGGAAACTTAAATCAGCAGCTGACCTGGAATCTAGAGCCACTGCCCCTTGGAAATTGCCAAATATGGAAAGAATTCTGGTCACCGGGCAAATATAGCATCTGGTGCTAGAGCTTTCGCTCTTGAACTTTCTGGCACTTTTTCTTTCTTTCTTTTTCCTTCGATGTTTCTCCATCCTCTTATGTATTGATAGTTGATTATTGACACTACTACAGGTGCCCTCCACTGTCACCCCTTTTGCACTTTTTTCTTGATTAGCCACCTAGCGTATAATCATTGTTGCCCGAGGGGTTTTTCACGCAAAAGCAGTGGCACACATAAGCCGGTATCGTAGGTTTCATTATTCAGTGAAATGTGTCACTGCATCACTGCACTCATCACTTTTTCTGCACAGTAATTTGACATTTGGCACTAGGGCAAAGAGCAGGGAGAAAGATCGTGGGATGATAAACTGAGGGGAAACCAAGAGATCTGGTGTGACTTCAGCCACATTCTCAGCCCCCTGAACCTCCGTCTTTATTGGTACGAACGGCAGCAGCACCCCGGTTGTCAGAGGGACGCCAGAGGCGAGGTGAGCACCCAGAGGACCCTGCCTGACAGGCAGCCAGCAGTTCTGAGGGTGCTGACAATTGCGATTACGAATTCAAGATACAACAGCCGCTACCTTTGGAAAACATTTTTCTATGCTTTTAAACATCAACATAATGCTATTTAATTCATTTTCACTTAACTAAGGGGAATAAACTAAAGAAATACGACTTCTACTTGATATCTGCAAGCATGATTCTATTACTCTGTGTTCAGAGCTTCAGAATAAGGTTCCCTCTTTGGGACAGTCTCTTCATGTTTCTCTTTAGGATTTCATGGGATCTTCATTAAAATTTAATTTTTCCACAAATTTTCATTGAAGCCCCTCAGTCTGCTGGCCACTGCTGAGGACACAACAGAGACGGACAAGCTGCCACTGACGCCAGGTTCCACGGCCCACGCAGGTGGACATGAAGTCCTGGAGGAGGCTTGCAGACGCAGCAGAGCCAGGAGGGTGTGCTGACGGGAGGGAAGACCGAGTGGGAGAGGGTGGGCAGAATGCGGAGCGATCCCGAATGTTGCAAAACACGCCTCGGCCAAGCTCAGTGGGGGGAACGTGCGGGAAGTAAGTTTGATGGAACAGGAACGAAAGTGGGAACAAGGAAAATGATCCAGAGGGCACAGTGGCCACCTAGCTGAAATAGGTTCACAGACCAAAAATGTAATGAAATACTGGGGTTAAAGTGAGATTCCCATTTCTTTCCTGTCAGAACGGCAAAAATTCAGAGTAAAATATTCAGAGTTGCAAGGAGGGGAGAGAAACTAGCCTCATCAACAGCTAAAAGAAGTGGAAACGGGTATGACCCTTCTAGAGAGTGAATGGGCCAGTTTTTCTCTAATTGGCAAATATTTAAATTTGGCACAGACTTTAATATATCTACCCCGTGGTCCAATTACTACTCTCCTCAGCACCAGTATGAATAAAGAGAATTTTAGAAATGTACGGCGATGGGGTTAGGGAAAAGCTGAAGGGCCCCTGGCCGGCGCGGCTCGTGGGCGGGGCGCCATCCTGCACAGTGAGGGCTGCCGGGCTGGATTCCTGGCCAGGACCCACAGCGGGGTTCCGAGGTCGGCCCCTGGTCAGGGCACACGCAAGAAGCAGCTGGTCAGTGTTTCTCTTTCACATGCATGTCTCTCCCCCTCTCTTCCCCGCTCCCTTCCTCATCTCTAAAAACAGATAAATAAAATATTTTGTAAAAAATGAACTGAAAGCAATATTATTTCCTACCACAGGATTTGGTTATATACATTATAATATTATCTTAGGTGGGATATAATTACACATAAGAGTTCCGCTTATCAAATACTTTGAGTGACACGTGGAAATGTTTGTAAAACAGGGTTAGCTGAGAAAAGCAAGATAGTCAGGGAGATAGACAGACGGAAACACACAGAGGCAGACCCTCCAAATGTCAGTAATTTTCTCTGGCTGGCTGGGATTAGAAGCAGTTTGTATTGGTTTTGTCATTTTTTTTCATTTTCTCTACAGTGAGAATGTTGTATTAGTATAATGCATACAATACAACAAAGTGCATTTTTCAAATCTAACGAGAACACACATGAGAAGAGGGAGGTCTTCCAGGGCCCCACCCTTGGACCACCGAGTCCACCACCGAGTCCACCACCTGCCCACGGTCAGGTGCCTGGCTTCTCGCCCTGTTCAAGGTCACTGCAGGCTGCCCGCTCCAAACCTGGCCTGGCCACAGCCTCCCAGGCCCGCTTTGCCAGGTGCGGGAAGCCACAGTCCCGACATGTACATAGGACCCTGTCATTCTGCCTCTTCAGAAACGTTAGAAGAAAATCCAGGTGGCCCTGGACCTCACCACTTGAGCCGGGCTGTGGAAAGCAGGGAGGATGCAGAGCCAGGCCAGGGGCCAGTGTCGTTTCTGGGGGCAGCTGCTGGGGCCCGAGCACTTGCCAGATGCTCTCCCAACCTCCGCTCCCACCAGACCAGACGGGAGAGCCATTGTGATCCCATTCCACAGGTGAGGCAGCGGAGGCCAGATGGCTTTAGACCCCTGACCCAGGGTCATGTGACCCCTAGGAATTCAAATGCAAGTATGTCCCTGGCCACATAAGATAAGAAATCTCAGGGACTGAAAAAAAAACATCTTACATCCTGTCCTAATGAAAGGAGGGGATGGCTCCCCTGGAACATTTGAGGTGTCCCCTAACCCTACAGCAAAGATCCTGCCCCAGCAGAGGGTGTCACCAGCCCTGGAAGGGCAGGGGACTGGCACCGTGGCCCTTCTCTGAGATCTCACACTGCGGAGAAGCTCTCTCATCCCGGTTTCCCACAGGCCCAGGGTGCGTGACTCCCAGTGCCCCCAACGTCCAATCAGCCCATCTGCCCAGGTCTCAGGAGTGGGGGGCACCGGGGAAGCCTTCTGCTGTGGGTCTGCACGCCCACCTGGGACGCTTATCCTGAAGCCCTAAACTCAGAAGTGACATCTTCCTGAAGGCATCAGGAACGCTTGCTACCCTTACTTATTTTATCTTGCTGTGTGCTTTTTCAAGAGACGGATGCATGAGTGTGTTTGCAGGGTTTTTAAATAAAGGTCTGTTTTGGAAAAAAAACACAAAAAAACGAAAGAAAACAATAACTTTAAAGAAAATATCATTAAGGAAAGGTTCAGACTTTCAGAACATTCTCTGAGAGCTTCGCCGTGTCATGTACGTATTTAACGGGCATTCAGTGGGAAAGAATACCCACACCTTCGGCTGTTCCCAAAGCTGCTTGCCGGGGTCCCTGAGTCAGGGGCCCAGGAGCAAGGCACACACAGGCGCAGAGAGCGGGGGGGGGCGGGAATTGGGGGGGCCACCCGGGAGTGCGAGCACCAAGCCATTGTCAAACACTGGCCCGAAACCCCACTTTCAGGCCAGGACAGGAGACCAGAGCTTCCTCTGGGGATGCGGTGTTTGCAGACCCACCAGCACTGCTTCACACTGCACGCCCCCCCGCTGCCACTGAGCCCCCTCCCCGCCCCCAGGGACAAGGGATGAAACAATTCCCACTTCACGTACGCGGACAGGCTCACGGAAACCGTATATTAAACTCAATCATCTCGTCCATCAAAATCCGACGAGATGAATTTTCTTCATAGGACCTTTAGTGTTTTCCTAAGTTTCTGTGCTCACACGTAGCAGCAAGGCCCAGCGAGTGTCTGCTGGGCGCAAGGCACGCATGTGTGTGAAACAGGCTGTGTCTTTCAATGAACACTTCACGTTTCCACTGCCCGCCACCCCTCCGACCCCTGCAAAATCGAAGAAAGTCACTGGTCGAAACAACTAGGGCAAACAGTAATAGCTGCCTTGTTTGTTAGTAACTTTCCATATCCTGTGGAGTGTGCCGGGCCTGCTCTCCCCCTCCTTCGACCTCAGACCTCTGGGATCAAGGAAAAGGCCCACACGCCTATTTTTTTTTAAAGACTCAAGACCACTGCACTCTAGCCTCAGGGGCTGCTGTCCTCCCCCCCACCCCTCCCTGGACCACCCGCAGAGCCCAGGGGGAGCCCAGGCTTTCCTAGAATTAGCTTCTCTCATCACCCTAGGCACTGACACACTGGCGGCATTTGGCGCTGAAAAGCATTATTCTGAGATAGGACTGCAGGCTTCCCTGGACTTTCCAAGGGTCCCGTTGCTTAACAAAAGGATCAAAGGAAGTCTTGGGGGCTTGGGTTAAAAATCCTCATGGAAGCACAGCCAAGTTCCAGGGCTGCCAGAGTCTGCAGGAAAACGGGGGTGCCGTTTTCTGGGGCAGCGGGGGAGGGGTGTTGGACACCCCTCGGTGCTGTGCCTTGGCACCGCACCAGCACTGATCCATGAGCTGCATGCGGGACCTCACCCTCAACGCTTGCGTGTTTTATGAAAACTTGTGATCTGATTTTCAAATCCAGGGGCTCTTAGAGATACATGGGCACTCCCACGGCAGCTGCCAAAATTCCTTTACTTCTTCCAATGGTAACATTTTGTTCCCAATTCCAAACTACTAAGGGACTATATGGTGAGTATCACACACACACACACACACACACACACACACACACGCTAAAAACATTTAGCTTTTCCTAATTCCTCAGAGGGTCTTATATCAATGCAAAAAAAAAAAAAAATCCCCACCCAGATGCGGTAATACCAACGTAACAATTCAGCCCATCTGAAACTTAGTTGACTAATTGGTATCTCTGCTGCAAGAACAAAACCGAGTGTGTCTGAGACTGGAAATTGCCTGAAGGAAAGACTGACCGTCTCCCCGGCCCAGTGAACAGCCTTGGCTTCCCCGTGCTAATGTGAGCCTTGCACTCACATGATTCAAACCGTGGTCCACAGGTGTTTCCACGGACGAGTCCACAAAATCCTCTCATGACTTCACCCAGGAAGGCCACCAGCAGCATGCCTTAAGGGAAGTTTCCTATAAAGAGGGGCTATTTTGTTTTCACGGGGACTCAAAATAATTCGCTCGGTGTCATTTTGAAAGTTCACTTGAGACAGAGACAGCATACAGACCGCGAGAGCAAAAACGTGAGCGCAAGCACAGCATCCCGGGCAGGTGTGAACTATTTCCCCAAATTTACTCCGAGTCACAAAGCATTCCGGCTTCACGGAAGAATGTCTTCGGATCCTCAGAAATGTAAAATGTGTACGTTTTGCAAAACATACCCCACATTCTGAAGGAGGGTCTTTGATTTTAACGGCCTTTAATAAACTGCTTTTTTTTTTTGAAACATAAGATTGTACTGGAGCTATTCAAGATTTACAAAGAATATCTGATTTAAAGGCTATGAAATATGGACTTAATTAAGGGTGAAAACAAGGATAAAAAGGATAGCATTTGGGGCTATAAAATCAAATAATTCTGCTCATGTAACTGGAATGAAGCACATCAAACTCCCAATTTCACAATTCCTGTCTATGAGAACTGACATTTCAGCCGACTCCATCCTTGACGCCAAAGAAGGGAAAATCTATAGAAGGCGAAAGCCTCTGATGCCTGAATTTTTAAGGTATTATTGAACACACCTTGAAAAGTGAAACTGAAGAGAGCTCCTGAAACAGTGTATACAGTGGATGTTCATCCAATCCTCTAATACAAACATTTCAGATTGACAAACAGACCCAAGCCAGAAGGACTTCTGAACATGTCTCGGGCCCAGTTCCGGGCAAACTTCCATTTTTCCTGAGAATTCACATGAACTAAACCCGTCGGTGAAAACACAACCCAGTGCTTCTCCCCTCCCTGCCGCCACGCAAAAGGCATGCAGCCTCTGAAAATATCTTTCTCCTCCGTTTAGCGTTCACTTCTGGCTTTTCCCATTTCTGCAAAGGTCACCGCGGCACGGTGGCCTTGAAAACGCTGTGACAGACCAGCACTGCACAGACGCCATACCACCGGCTCGCACAAGCCACCCCATTGGCTTCACTTCCAGCAGTGAGGCCGCATTCAGCCCTCCACCTTTACAGGTCTGCACCCACGCTCATCTCCGCACACCACACACGGGGCACACTGGCGAGAAAAACGCAGCAGACCTCACCCCGCCCCGCCCGGGCACAGAGAACCGAGAGGCCGTTCCTGCCCGATGCCCACCACCACGCGTCACTGCAAGGAACGCGTACTCACAGCGCACAGAACAGTGGGCATTTTATTAGAGACAAGCCATCACCCCACAGACCGAATTACCACCATCTGAGCTACGAAAACTCTCCGTTCTCAGCGCGAAGCATCTGAAAGCCAAGCCAACGTCTGCGTGTGCCGTGACCCACGGCCACTCGCCAGGTGCCTCTTCACCTCCACGGGGGCCGGGGCACCCCGGCACCGAGGGTCATTCCAGAGCGTCCCAGGGAGCAACATGCGTAGGCCCGTCCTCGTCTCCGACCCTGCCCTCCAGCCTCTCCAAGTGCACGGCCGTCCGGCACAGACCCGTCCAGACCGGCGGGGACGGTTAAAGGACAGGAAAACGCAGACCCGCTCCGAAAAGCCTTTGCAGAAGTCGTCCACGGCACTCAACAGTGAATTTAGAAGCCCCAATTTTTTCCTGAGTTTGAAGTTTTTAAGCCTTGCGGATGGTTGGAGTAGGAAAAAGGAAATTTACTAGGCAGCGCAGAGGAAATCTTGTTGTCCTCTATTGTGGCAGTGGGGGTGTTGCCCAATCCTGACTTATCTGCCTCGATAAAGGAAACCAGAGAAAAGAGTAACAAGCACAAGATTTTGTCAAACGAAAAAGAACCCTCTCCTTACCTTAATAGTGCTGGCCATAATGCAATCAAGTGTATTGATCGTTAATAAATGTTAATAATAATTATTGCTTCTCTCTGACCAGAAAGTGGTTTTGATGAGGTTGTTTAGGGCGGATGAGATTGTGCTAAGTCTGGGAAATGAAGTCAGCCAATGGCAGGAAGAGGTTTCTATTGGTCCTGGCTGCCCAGCCCGAAGAAACAGGATATTTGGGAGTGGAGAGATAAGAGACCCTGAAAACAATGTTGTTTTTCTTGATGATATGCAGCCAGGAGATTTTTTTTTAATTAAAAAAAAAAAAGCACGCATCGCCCGGGACTGGGCCTGCCAGAGCAGGTGTGACCCGGTGTGCGCGGCGGGACACGCCGCGAGGAGGCAGGATGCAGATGTGGCGAGACTCTCCCGGCTTCACACGGGCGGCCTGCCCCGGGACCCAGCCTGCTCAGCCCCCACCCCTGGACCTGCCGCAGGCCCCCCGCCCCGGGGCACGGGGTCGGGGCCCACCCTCTGCCCCTTTCTCCTGAAAGGGAACTTCGAGGGGAGAACTTAGTTGGAGACAATGTTAAGTAACAGCCACCGGCTCGCTGGTTTTGAACAGCCTTCATTTATTCAGCGTCTCCAGCGGGCGTCCTGGAAGGGTTTCATTGTTTTCCCTCCAGACTCGCCGTTTTTGTTCGTTCCCTGATAAACCCGTAGCGCACACGAAGCCTCCAGAATTAAAGTAAGCAAGGAAAACAAACGTGTCAAGTCCTTGCTCTCAAATACTTATTTAAAATCCGCATTAACTAAAATTACTAGGAAGGCTCTAAAATGTCGGCGAGCTGGTCCCCCGTGACAGACGTCGGGCGGCGGGCCCGACAGACTCCGGGGCACAGGGACGTGCCATGCGAAGACGGCCTAATCAAGGGCCTCCAATCTGAACTGCAAGTTCATGGCCACACGTCTGTTTTCCACCCAGAGGAAGTACAGCTCGTAGGCCTGAACATTCCTTAGAGGGTTTCAGGCCTTTAATTACTCATTTTCAGGAAATTACTTGTTCTCGGGAAGAAACAACATTTTGCTTTGAATCCAGCTACATGAAAGTTGGACCAGAAAAGAGGTGTGGTCTCAACAGGGGACCCGCAGGCACAATGGACCAAGTCCTGAGTCACCGGGCCACTCTGGGCCCAGAGCCGCACGCCCGGCGGGCTGCTCTCACTCCGACTTAAGGCTGCGTGTGTCACAGGGCCATGAAGCGGCCCAAGACTGTATGACTTTTATTGTCCCTCAATTTACCCACTTGAGTACAGACGGAAGGAGGAGGGGAGGAAGAGGAAGGTGGAGAGGAGAAGGTGGAGAGGAGGAAGGAGAGGAAGGAGATGGAGAGGAGGGAGAGGGAGGGAAAGAGAAAAAGGGAGGGAAGGAGAGAGAGAGAGAAAGAAAAGGAGAAGCAAAAAGAAGAAAGGCAGAAAGATACAAAGAAAAAATAAAAATAAAGAGAAAATAAAAGAAATCTCATTCTGTGTAAAAATCAGACCCTGACAAACTCTCAGCACCCACAGTTTGCAGGGATGTTGATTTCCGCTCTTTTCATCTCCGAACAATGAATGAGATGGCAGCGGGCTGATTAAAATGTTGTTTCCCCTAAAATTTCAAAGTACGGAGTTGTTTTATCTGGGCGGCTTCCACTGGGATTCAGGAGCACTGAAGAAAAATGCTGTCCGCTGCCCCAAGAGTCCTTGTTTTTTGCTCCCCTAAGAAGCATCAATTTAAGAGGGTCACTGCGGTACCCAAACTAGCAGGGCCCTGTCATGGATTCCCCAGAAGGCTGCCTTCCTCAAGTGGGATGCCCCCCGATGCCCCCGATGCTCACGAGGTTGCCACGGAAGAAAGTTCTGCAGGGTCCATTCCGACCACTGCCTGGTTCTGGGCCCTGGTCCTGCAGGTGCAGGGGCGTCGTCGGCGTTCTTGGGAAGAATTACCTCTTCTCTGAGGGCCTGCCCTTCCCTCCTCGCCCCTTGCTGATTCAAGTCAGTGAACACTGACACTGGACTCTGGACGCGATTGCAGACCTGCAGGGAAGCGATGCGATACTGGGAAGAGCTGGCGTCCTTCTCCCAGTCACTCCGGTGCTGGCCATCTGCACCACTGGCCGCGCTTTCCCTCCCCCGTGTTCATGTAAAATGCACGTGTGCATGCGTGTCCGTACGGGTTTTGTTCCTTAATGAGAATAAAGAAAAAACGTAAACCTAGACGCCGCATCTGATCTATTTCCTGAAGTCCACCAAGAAATTCCACTGTCTGGTTTTAAAAATGTCTATAAATTTAAAAAGTGATCTGATAAAAAAAACTAATGTTGAGATAACGAATTGTACAAAGAAAAAAGCAAACCTTCATTTCTAGTGACACAGTGTCTGGCTGACACCACCGTCTTCAGAGACGGCAGTTCCCGGCGGCCTAAGGGCATCCAAGCCCAGTGCTCTCCGAACGTTCACCGCAAGGTTCTTTAACGCAAACAGAACTTCACTGGCTACTGATGGAAGTCATGTCTGTTCATTCAAACACAGTCGTGGTGCATTATTCTGGGAGAAACCACCTGGAGATACAGACGCCCTGTCACCCTCCCCGCCCCCACCCCGGACCCTGCTGTCAGGTGGCCTCAGTGCCAGCCCACTCGGCCAAGGAAGGACCCAGCTTCCCTTCCAACTTGACACCCCCATCCTTGAAGGCCACCCTTGGGGTCACCGGGCAGGCCCGGTGCATCCTGCCCTGAGTAATCTGTCAGGACCGGGCCCTCTTCCACCCTCCTCGGGACACGCAAACACCACGCTGGCCGGGCGGTCCTCCCAGCACAGGTGGGAACAAACTGCACGTTACCACTCGGTACTTACCCATCGTGGGCCCGTTACCACGGATTTACCAAAGCCCTTTGTTAAGTCCGTTCACGTCTTACCCCAAATAAAAAGGGGGGAATCATGGAAAAGAGCCCATACATTTATTGTCACTGTAAGAGGAGACTGTCACCGCTTTGTCCTAAAACCACGTCTTCCCCCTTTCTAAAGACTCAACACACTCTCACCCCGGCACTCCCTGCCCTGTTCCTCGTGGGACCCACCGTGGGAGGTCAAGAGGTGAGAATGCGGGGTCAGGGTGACAGAGTTCAGAGACCGTGTGTGAGCACGGCCAGGAGATAAGGGCTGTCAGCACACCTGGGACTCGCCAGGAGATTCGTGCACGGTGCACCAGTCTCTGCACGGAGCATGGGTACAATGGACTGCTCTCATGGGAGAGAATATTGCAGCCAAATGACGCAGTAGGTGACACTTCGTGATTTGGAAAACTGCTCCGGTATAATGCCTCGTAAGTTAAAGATCGGGGTATAGAGGAGAATTACATCACAGACCCACATGTGAGAAATAATTTAAAACAAAGAAACGTTGTAGGCTGTGCCCTACAACACTGACGGGAGAAGGACCTGTCTTCTCGTTTCTGTCCCTCCCCACCATCTCTTCGGGTGCATCTATGTCAGGGGTGCAGCCCAGCATGGCTCTGCATGCAGCCCAATGCAAAACTGTCAATTTACTGAAAACATGATGAGATTTTTTTTTTGTGTGTGATTACATGTCACAACGTGTGGCCCAAGACAACTCTTCTTCTTCCAGGGTGGCCCAGAGATGCCAAAAGGTTGGCCACCCCTGAAAACATGTACGATCAACACACATCACACTGTCGTGTAAGCATTATGCAGGTAGCATGCAATATTCTATGTCTTCTGTAAACATCCGTGTCGCGGGTCACACACGATCCCTGCAGTGGTTCGACCTCAGTACGTGTGCACATGGAAATGCACGCTCCTTTCTAAGTGTCCGCAACAAGAACAAAGTGGCTCACTTTTACTGATCGTGTGAGGACACCTGGGAGACACAAGCAGCCCGTGGTGGCCGTCCACCCAGCACCAACCTGGCCAGTCAATGGGATGAGGGCCTTTTTCCACGCTGGGCGCTCCGGCCGGCCACTAGGGAGCCAGGGTGACAGGGTTTGGTCCAGCCGCTGGGCGTCTTAGCGTCCAGGAAGTCTGTTAGTCAGCTTCAGTCCCACACACGTAAAACCGCACAGCCTGGGGCCGACCCGGGAAACCCAGACTTTTTAAGGGCAAAACAATAGGACAAAAGTGCTGTATATTGTTCTTAAGATGACACATGAATCTTAAAAACGTATACTGTGCGGATTATTCATGAGACTCCTGCAAGGAGGACGTCCCAAGGATATTTGCCAGGGACACGCCTGAGGCTGCAGATAAGGATCAAGCATCTGGACTGGCCTGCAGTGGAAAACTCCACGGCTCCTGGAACTTTTCCATCCCTGCCCTGGAGGGTTTGCCTGAGGACACACGCAGCCAGCTAAGGCGCTCCCAGCCCCCGAAGCCCCCACATCACACTGGTCACAGACGCTTCCCTGCTCCACTGGGACTTCAGGAGTGCAGTTTCCCGCCACTGGGTAAGACCATCCGTGTGTCTGCACAGGTATGTGTGTGCCCGTGTGGGTACATGAGTATGCACACGTGCGTGTGTGGCATATCCCCCGGCACCACGCTAAGAAATAATCCAATTACAATTTAAATGTCTATTGTTTCAACACTTTCTCTAGGTGGTTCATATGCTTCGGCGTCTCGGCTGACTTGAACTCATCTCAGCCAAGGAAATTATCACACAGTAAATCCTCCCCTTCTCAACACCCAGCTGCAATTTCCTTAATTGTGAAGCACGTGGCGGTTCGGCTCCAGAGGCTGCCGTGGGGCAATGGTTCCAATGAGTGCAGTTTCACAAGCCTCACCCACACTCTCAGATGTTGCCAGCTCTGCTCTTACCCAACCCCACACGCCTGCAGCACGCAGGCCCATCAAAGCCGGTATTGGGACTCTAAATGTGTCGATGTGTCACTCACGACTGAAAAGAGAAAAAGCCCAAGAGCAGAATAATTCCTTTGACACAATAAATTAGTTTAAAGGAACTTATATATTTCCTGTTTCAAGTATCATGTTTTTATATATGTGGTGGGCAAAAGCAGAGTGACCGTTGTGAGTATGCAAAAATACAGTTTATTCCTGAATGGCTGATTAATTGCTGAATGAGTTTCCATGCAAACAATTGTTTTGCCCACCCTGTACTTTACATGAACCTTTGAATGCACGGACAGGGCTTTTTCTGTGTAGCTGGGCACACGGACATGCAGAAGCAGCCACCAGAGGGCCACAGGTCACCAGCAGGCTTGCTCAGCTCCCACACCACGCCACGGGAGGGTGCGTGGGGGCAGGCCGCTGTCCTGCCAGGAGGTGGCCCTGCGCCTCCATCCCCTGCTCAGATCTGGAGTGCTATGTCCAGGTGCGGTCCTCAGCCCCCACCCACCCCTGCCACCCTGAGGAGATACCTCGGGGTGTTAAAGTTCACTCACATTTTGACCACTAGTCAGACTTTTAATGTTTCTTTTTTCAGTGTATTGATTTCATTGAAAAGATATAGATACTAATATTTATTTTGTCTGTTCTGTAAATATTTTATAAATTAGTTCTTAAGAATATACACACAACTTCTTCAAGGAAGAGAATACACTACACCACACTGTCAGCAGCGGAGAGAAACCGGCAGAGAACTGGAGGGAAGAGTCGCTCGGGCTTCAGCTTCACACGGGCTGCCAGCAGTCGGAGACGGACCACCCCTGCCGGCACATCCGGCAGGGTTCATCTACCTGCCAGCTCATTTGTATCACAAAGGAAGTCCGGGAGGACGACCAGGTAAAAATGTCCTGAATGCATTTACGTAGGCATGAGTGTCCCCAGGCATCTGGAGACTGACAGGGTCAGCCCTGGAGACAGTCCCACTGGGGGAGCTGCCCCAGTGACTGCCCTGCCCTGTCCCCTCTCTGCCCTGCCCCCTCTCTGCCCTGTGACCTCTCTGCCCTGCCCCCTCTCTTCTCTGTCCCCTCTCTGCTCTGTCCCCTCTCTGCCCTGCCACCTCTCTGCCCTGCCCCTTCCCTGCTCTGCCCCCTCTCTGCATTGTCCCCTCTCTGCACTCTCCTGTCTCTGCTCTCTCCTGTCTCTGCACTACCCCCTCTCTGCCCTGTCCCCACTCTGACCTGTCCCCTCTCTGCCCTGGGCTTCTGTGGCCTGCACCCTCTCTTGATTGTACCCTCTCCCTCTGCACAGTGAGGCCGAGGATCTTTCCCCCTTGGAGTGTGAAGTGCAGTTCAAACCAAGGCCGACCTATTCTCTTCCTGTTTACCCTTTCAAAAATGCGTTTCATCCCTTGCAAAGGCACTGAAGGGGATTGAAGCTCTGATGCGGAGTAATCCATGGGGTTTCTCTAACCCCAGTACCGGTCCCAGCGCACACTCTGGGACACCTGCGGTCGCCAGGGACAAGAGGCCCGGGGACAAGCCACAGTTCGCCTGGTGCATATGACTTTACCCTTTTCTCCCTGCTACGAAGATTGCCCTGCCACTAGAGTCGGAGGAAACAACCACCTCCTGGCCACAGAAGACCACTGGGTGTGGGCACCTCTTCCAGGGAGAAACCGGGAGAGTCCCGGGGCGGCGACCCCTCTGGTCTGTGAGAACTGCTGTCACTAGAGGGTGCTCAACGTCCCTCTAAAGGCCCTGAGAGGGACTGCTGGTGCGCCCAGGTCTTGACTTTGCATTTCTGCAATTTTATCGTTATCCTACAAAGTTGTCTCACTTTGATCCACCCAACTGAATACGCGGCATTCTTAATGCAGCAGGCAATTTTGGAAAATGCCAACTGCCCGCCACCAGGGAGCATAAGGGAACACACGTGTGTAAGGAGACACCCTGAGTTCAGCCGGTGGCACGGGGGACCAAGGGCACCGTGGTTCCCGGCCAGGTTTGACCATGGAGGTTGTGTGAGTGCCCACGCCACTGCAAAATGATCCCGAAGCCCCACAAATTATTCTACGCCACGATAATTCTAGATGGTTCGATCTGTCCATTGGATGAGTTCCCTCAAACAGACGGATACGTTTCGAGTGTGTCTGTTTTCTCTGTAGACGACATGGGTTTCCACGCCAGCCCTTATCGCCTCAACTTGGGCCATTAGTGGGTCCTTCCCCGCAGCGACCCTGGCAGGGGGCGGGGGGACCACGGGCTACACAACACACAGTGCGCGACACAGCCTTTGTGGTGCCTTCCGTTCTTTAAAAAAGTGTGTATTGGGGGACATGCTTATGGTGCATCACTTACATGTATATAAGTGTTGAGACTAAATAGGTGGGTTTTCTTGGAAATAATTTTGCAATCACACTGGCTTTACCCGGCCAACCTGTTAAACAGGGCACCTGCAGTGCCCTGGCAGTATCTGAGAAACACAAAAAGGTACCTGATTTTGCAGCTTTCCGGTATGCGCCCTCACCTGTACTTACAAACATCCGGGAGTGCTTCCTTGGCAACCCCTTGTGCTCTGGTTCATATGCCAAGGAAAAGTGGGGTTGGCGGGTGACAGCTGTCTGTCTGTGGTCCTGGCTGTCGGGGGCGGGGCTGTGGGGGCTAGGCTCCCGCCAGCCTGTAAGGAGGCTCTAGCCCCTGCAGTGGGTGACTGATGCATTTTTCCTGGGGGCGTGGGGGAGGGGGCGCAGTTGTGAGCAGAGCAGGCAGCGGCTCACTCTCATTGTACCCTATAGTGGGGTCAGTAAGCGCTGCTCCATCTGCGGGTCTGCGATTTTTAAAGGGAAACAAACTTGACTTTCCCATGTGTACAGCACAGAGCAGAAGGGAAGAGTGAGGCGCTTTGGGTCCCACCCAGCCTGCCCCACACACGGCAGCTCCCGATCGGGGATGTTGGTGGAAGAGAAAGGCCACACCAGGCTCAGCACACCAGGCACCCACGGCAATCAGCTGGCTTAGGTGGACACTGAAGACAGGGATGCAGAGCTAACTCCTACGTCAGCAAGTGAAGGACAGAGACACGCCGGGGGCAGGAAGCTGAATGAATGAACCCGTGCATGCATGCATGAATGAATGAATGAATGAAGAGTATATGACCTTTATTTTGTCTGCATCATGATGCATTTATAGCAAACTTATCAGAATTTCAAAACAAAACAGCTCCCATTTGTATATTACCTAGCCCTTTACAATGTTTCAAAGTAACATCAACTAAAATGATTTCCAGCTAAACTATTTCAGCAAGCGGGTTGATTTCACATGCACTTACTGGAATCCATCAGGATAGCAGAGTCCCTGCACTTCTGGACACTCGCCACAGCGCCCGCGGCAAATGCAGTTGCCAGCGTGGCCCGGTCTCATTTCCCGTCACACATTCCCTTCTCACGAGGTGACGCGGACCCTGCTTCCACCAAAAGGTGGGGTCCCTGTCCCCGCTCCTCAGAGCCGATGGGCCTGTGGCTCCAGCAGAAACTCAGCTACGTGACTCCCAAGGCTACCTGCACAGGGGACACAGCTTCCACCTCGTGTTCTTGCAAACAGCATGCTTCCACCCCACCCGCCATACTGGAGGGAGACTTGGGCAGGTGCCCCAGTATTCCAGCCACCTCTCTGAGGCAAGGGCCAGCCGGCACCCACCGCCAGAGGGGGAGTTCAGAAACCTTCCCCCTGTGACTGCGGCCCCAGCCACCCCTGGGCTGCAACTGCCTAAGAGACCCTGAGTGAAACACGCCGAGGCAGCCCAGTCAACCCCAGAACCACGAGGAATGAGGGAAAAAACACTGTTGTCGTGACTTTTGATGGAGTGACGTGCTGTGCAGTGAAAGACGAATGGAATGCCTTCAGAGGTCTCCGTACTCAAGAGCGGGTTTCTGCAGCATGGCTGTAGTGGAAAAAACAGACTCCCCGTGTGATGGTCCATCCACCCATCAGATCCTTACTGCCTCAGGTGTGTGCACAGCTGTGTGTCGAGCACGGAAGGGGCAGGAGAGAAGGGAGCAGCCCCGAGCCGAACAAACAGAAACCTCACGTGTTCGCTGGAGAAACAAACATACGCCCGAATCGCCACAGCATTCGGGCTCCGGAAAAAGGGCAGAAAGCCACGAACATCCACAGCTCTTCCCTCCCCGTTCACTGAGTGTGTGCGTGCCTCAGGGTCACTGGACCCCCTCCGAGGGGAAAAGCGCCCCCACTCCCGCTCCTGACTCTCCTCAGTCCCCACCCAATGGCCAGTAGCCCTACCCCCAATTTCCCCCTGCATTCGTATTGCTGGTGCCCCATACCTATTTTCTAGAAACATCTCTGCCCCTCAACCCCAGATTACGTTCCCAAGGAGGCGTGGGAAAACTTCCCTTCGCCCCTCTGGGACTCCCACCAACACAGGGGGTGGTGGATGTGAAGCCGGCCCAGGGGCTTCTTTACCCCGAGTCGCTAAAGAGAAGGCCCCAGTGTTCAGAAAGTGGTATTATTATTTCCCCTGAAACACTAGCTCCCTGAAACCAGGGGCTCCGTCCCCAGCATGTGCTCCGAGGGTTCCAGGATGCCAGCAGGGCGGGGCTAGGGACTTCCACCAGTCAGTCCTGCCGATAATGAGAGCCATCTGGAAGGCCGCACTGGTGGACGTGGCCAGCCTCTGGACGTGCATGGTCCCGTGGGCACAGGCACACACAGTGGATCTCACCGTCCTGTGCAGCCCTCCCCCAACAAGAACAGGTTCTGAACGGCCATCCCCAGGGGCATTCTCCCCAAACTTGTAGAGGCTGCTGGAAAGAGGGCAAGGTATCTCACTTTGCATCTCACGTGTTGAATTCCTGCAGAAGCAGCTCCACTGTCCTGACCCCAGAGGACCGAGCACCCCCACGCACCCCCCTGGCCAAGCTGGGGTCAGTGCTGGGTGATTCCGTCCTCCTTCAAGGGGCTTCAGGCTTTCCGCCGGGCATGGAAACCATCCATGCGGCTCACGGGCCACTCTCTGTTTTATGGAATTCTTGCACCAGGGAGCTCTTTTTATTTTATTATTTTCTTTAACAGCCAGAACATAAGGAAGTTCACAAAGACATTTTTCGGCTGCCTGAAGTGACCCTTAACTGAACAGGTTCTGCCTAATCTGCAAATTGGAGCTAAGAGTTTTCCCGTGCCTTTCCAGCGGGGGCTCTTTGTCCTGAACGGGCAGGGAGACCGCCAACAATGGGGCTACACAGGCCTCGCCTCTTTGTTAGCGCCGGCAAACCAAAAACAGATGTGCGGTGTCGGCGGCTACCTCAGCCTGACCCGCGGGAGCCGCAGCTAATCCAGATCAGTCCTAGTAACTCAGAGCTGCCACCGTGTAACTATCTAATTCTTTTGTTCACTCACAAACGCAGAAGAGACTGGACAGAACACGTTAAAATCCATTTCCCTCCGAAGGCAGACTTGCTGGTGAGACCCGGGCGTGGAAGCCTTCCTCCGCCCAGCTGTGCAGCTGTCATCTGTGTTTGGTTTAGGTGGTCCTTGGCTTTAAGGGGAGGGGTCACCCCAGAAAGGAGGGGCTCCTGTGCTTACCTTGCCCCACGATACTTATCAGCGTAAGAAAACCTAGAGGTTTAGGGTGAAGAATCTAGCATCCCAAAACATTTCCGTAACGTCGAGACCCTTTTCATTTTCCCGACTTTAAAGTAATGAATGTAAGTGAAGGAGAAAAAGTCGATAGATGACAGGGATGATTCACAACCTCTCAAATGAAGAAATCCATCCTTCTGCACCAGATTTGAACGTTCCGTCAATAGTATGTCTATTTACCAGATCCAAGAAGGACTATTTTAACACAAAATCAAATATAACATTGTTTCAGACACTGGATATTGTTTTTTATCTTAAAGCAGGCGCAAGGTGGAGTGACTGTGGAGGCACAGCTAGGCACTGACCGATTCTGAGCACTCACAGACACGGCGATCGCGCTGTCGTGGGGCGTGGGACTTCCCGGCCCCACCCCGAAGTTGCTGATGTGTGTGCAGAGGGACGGGAGGGGTGAGAAGAGTCGTATCACCGCACTTCATCACCGCAAGGCTGTGCTGAGTGAGGTGTGACGCCCACCATGATTTCACGTGTCGCCAGGGAAGAAAAAATAATTCTGCCAAGCAGAATTAGCCATAGCATGTGCGCACTGGCCAGCCATGAGGCACATGGAATTTCTGAAAATGAGTAGTGGGGTCTCCCCCTTTGCTAGGAGAGGACAGATGCAGACAGTGCTGACGTGTCCTTGGGACCAGGCTGCAGGGTGTCTCCGCCTGGGCACCGCCGACCCGGTGGGCTGCATCCTTCTTGGTTGGGGGAGGGGTCTGTCCTGTGCCCTGGAGGTTGTTTGCTAGCATCCCTGACTTCCACATGCCAGTGGCACCTCCCGCACCCCTGGAATGACAATCAAAATTGTCCTCAAATGTTGCCAAAAGTCCCCGGGTGGAGAAGGAAAAGTGGCCCAGCTGAGAAACACGGCACAAAGCAGTTCAACGTTGCGTGCAATTTAGTCTCTGAGTAGACGCCCGACTGTCAGCCAACCGGAGACCACATTCCCGGGCGTGATGTGCTGACCTAGAAACACCATGTCGGCACAGAGCTGGTGCGAGTCCTCTCCGATCTTCAGGGAACGCAAATCAAAACCACAAGGAGCTACCACTCGCACCTGTCAGAATGGCTGTTTGCAGAACAGAACAAACAACGAGTGTTGGTGAGGGTGGGGAGAAAGGGAACCCCTGTGTGCCGTTGGTGGGAATGTAAGTCAGTGCGGCCGCTGTGGAAAGCAGTGTGGAGGCTCCTCAAACAACCAAGCACAGAACCACCATAGGATCCAGCTGTTCCACTCAGGGCATTCACCACCGTAAGGAAACAGACTGAGCATCTGGAAAAGGAACCTGCACTCCCGTGTTCGCTGCAGCTCATGCACGGCAGCTGAGTCATGGGAACGACCTCGGTGTCTGTCGACAGATGAGTAGGGAGGAAATGTGGTGTGGGCATGCAGTGGAATATTCATTAGCCATGAAAAGAAGGAAATCCTGCCGTGTGTGGCAACACGGATGTACCTTGAGGGCACTGTAGTAAGTGAAACAAGCCAGACAGAGAAAGATAAACACTGTATGTTCGCACTTAGACGTGGAATCTCAGGACAAACAGCTCTGGCTGGTGTGGCTCAGTTGGCTGGCGCATCGTCCTGTAACCAGAAGGCTGCAGGTTCGATTCCCTGTCAGGGCACATACCCAGGTTTCAGGTTTGGTCCTAGCTCTGGGCACATACAGTCCGGGGCTGGGCATGTGTGATACCCGGTCTGGGCACAAACAGGAGGCAAGCAACCGATGCTTTTCTCTCACATCAATGTTTCTGTCTTTCCCTTCCTCTCTAAAAGGCAATGAAAAAAGTGTCCTTGAGTAAGGATTTAAAAAAAAAAACCTTCACAGATACAGAGAACAGACTGGGGGCTGCCAGAGGCAGGAGGAGAGCAGGGGACACAATGGGTAGGGTGGTCAGAGGTACAAACTCCCAGTTACGAGTCAGTCAGTCTGGGTTGACAGTGCTGCACTGTATGTCTGAAAGGTCCCAAGAGAGTAAATTGTAAAAGTTCTCATCACAAGAAATCAGGTCGTCACTATGTGTGGTGACGGAATTTTAACTAAATTGATTGTGGCAATCATTTCATCCCATAGACATGTGTCAAGTCACTAGTTTGCACACCTAAAACCCACACAACATTGTATGTCGATTACAGCTCATAGAAATAAATAAATAAAAGACACTGGGTGAGAGCGAGTCCCTATCACAAGATTTCACAGCTTATAAACTATCCTGGTAAACATGGAAGATATTAAAGACAGCCAAAGTCAGGAAGCCCGAGCACCATGTTCCGGGCCTAGTCGTGGACCAGCGGGGAGGAGTTTGATTTTTGCAGCACGAACGAGAAGGTGGCACGAAGAACTCCCACTCGTGACGTTAGGAACACAGATCAATGCCTCATCGGCCATCTCTCTTCTGAAAATAATCTACAGCTATTGAGGACATGGAGTAATTCATCTAAATCCTCTTAAAGGGAAACTCCAGAAAAGTGAAGAAGAAGAAATCCAGGCCCCGCACGATTCACCAGCAAATTCTAACATGATTAAAGAAGAATGCCAGTCTTACCCAAATTTCTCCAGATAACACAAAAAAAGGAGAGCCTGGCCTCAGAGTGCCACTCGTGCATCGCGTTGCGAGAAGGGGAGATTACGGGCAGATCTCTCGCGAGAGCGCAGGTGCAGAAGCCTGAACGACACCCGGAAAACCAGCTGCAACGGCACAGACAGCAGGTGGTGGACTCCACCATCGGCCGGGGTTATTCGAAGAACGCAAAGCCATTTCAATCAATGTAAATGATCTGCTTACACCGTAAAAAGGAAAAGCTGTGTGATAATCTCGCAGAAGTGAGGAAAAAGCACTTGATAAAATTCAGTGACCATTCACGATGGAAGTTCCTAGTGAATCAGAAATGAAGGGGAACTGGCGCGCTCTCATCAAGGGCATCTGGTGGACCCCGAGGCCGGCCACGCATTGTGACAGCGAAACCCTGAGGTCCGCCCTTCCCCCTGGGAGGAAGAGGAGGAGGCTCATTGTCCCCACATGCATCACAAACTGCACTGGAGGCCCTCATCAGCATGTAAGGCAAGAAAATGAATAAAATGCCAAGGACTTGGGGGCAAATAGATAAATCCTTATTAGCAGACAGTATAGGTTTTTTTAGATAAAAAAATCCAAGAAAACTTAGAAATGAACCATTAGATCGATGGGTTTAAGAAGTCTGCTAGCTATGGGTCAATAGAGAAAATTTCATTTTATCTCTATATGTCAGCAGCCGTAGAAAATGAAATTTTAAAATGATACTATTCTCACTAGCACCAAAAATATCTTAAAATAGGGGAATAGATACAACAGCAGACGTGCAGGACCCACACCCAGGAAGTTACAAAACCCCTGAAGGGAGACCTGAACAAACGCACAGCCGTCCGTGCGCTGGACGACCGAACACTGCGATGACGCCGATTCTCCCCAAACCGGCCGACGAATCCCACGCAGAGCCTGTCAGAACCACAGCGAGATGTTTGTGCAACGTCACGGGCGGATCCTAAAGTTCACACAGAAACGCACAGGGTCAGAGACAGGGCCGGACGCTCCCACGGGAGCCTGCGGGAGGGCACCCCGCTCTGCCAGGCACTGGCACAAAGGCACCGTGAGGAGGTCACGGCGGGCTCACGCGTGTGCAGACAAAACAATGGGAAAGAAAAGACAGCCCCCACCCACGTGGGCTCCCATGATTTGGGGCCAAGGTCGCATGTAAAGCGATGAGGAAAGAGGGGAATCTCAGAAAAACGATGCCGGGGAAAGGGGATATCCGCATGGAAAACAGAAACTTGACAACGAATGCAATCCACCCCCCAAAAAGGGCCCAGGAAACTACAGATGCAAATGTGAGAGGCAGGGCAGTGACACTTCTGGAATGTGACACAGAAGAATCGCTTCGTGACTTGGGGGTGGAGATGAGTTTGTGAATAACAGAAAACACTGCAAACACAGAGACTGATAAATAGAACCAGGCTATAACTTAGAAAAAGTTTAAGAACTTCTTTTCATCCCAAGACACTATTAAGAGAATAAAAACTCAAGCCAGGGAATGGAAGAGGATATTCTTAACACACCCAGCCTACTACTCACACCCAGAATAGGTAAGGCACCCTTAGAAAGCAGTAAGATACATGACCCAGTGGAAATACAGCAAAAGGGATGATTTTGCCTCAGGTAATGTATCAAGTTCCCTTTCTCCAGCGGGAGGAAGTAGAAAACAATAATACAAAGCATCACAAATACTCATCATGACCCTCATTCCTCCCCAGTGAGGGTCACCTCCTCGGTGAGGGGGCAGGAACTGGAGGGGGTGACCCTCGGGGACAAGTCACCCTCACCAAGGAGGTGGCATTACACAACAAATAGACTCCATTTACAGATGCAGAGAAGCAGCCCTCCAGGTGAGGGACCGGCTAGTTCAGTATTCCTGAGCCAGGCGTGAGCCAGGCGTGAGCCAGGCACACCAGAGAACCAGATAATCCCGGAGCACCATGTGCCAGGGCTGGGTAATTTCATCCGGCGTCTGCAAGGTGGGCAAGGCCCACACCATACTGAGGAGTGTGGACTTACTCCCACGGCGGAAAGCCACCGGGCTAGAGATCGCATGAAGTGGAGGGATCTGACCGACATGCTCCACAGGCTCTCCAGCTGCCGCATAAAGGAAAGGCTTGTCAGCACGCACAGAGGGAAGCTGGGAGAACCCAGCTAGGATGCTATTGCGTCGCTCCAGGTGAGGGTGATGGACCGGGAGCTACAGGAGGAAGAGCTGACAAGACTGGCTGATGCACAGCCAAGCAGGGAAAAGAGCCTCGGAGGTGGTTTGTGGTTTTGTGGTTTCTGGCTGTCGTTGGGCTTATTGTCCGGCCTGAGATAGCGCTTCTACTCTCCGGAGATGGGGAGACTGGGAGAATACAAGTTCGAGGGAATAGAGCAGGATTTGTCCTTAAAATAGAAGGTGCTTACAGATACCAGTTCAGAGACCGTTAAAAACAGGGAGGTATGATTGAGAACCACTGAAATTTGCGTGGATTTTAAGCCATGCTATTTGAGGGAGGGGAGGAGGGGAGTGCAGATTAACTAAGAAAAGGTGGTTAAAGATGAGCCTTGAACTGAGGAGCTGAGCAGAGAAAGAAGAGCCAGCCGATGATTCAGGTGGTGCGGAAGGGTTTCCATGCAGTGATGAGTGCCCATCGGAGACCTGTGGTCGTGACCTTGGAGGGAGACCGGCCAGCAGAGCCCCGCGTGTTTTTTCAGGCAACATTCAGCACCTCAAAGTGCAGCTACTATATATGGAGCGAAGCACCCTGGGCCAATCATCACGAATCCCTAGTTGGGATGCTCATTATTAGCCAAACTTTACGGCTGAAGGACAGAGGCACAGCGAAGCTAAGGAACTTGCCCACAGTCACAGTGAGTTGCAGTGTCGATCAGGAGCCAGTCACACCCAGGGAGGTAAGGGTGGGAACAACGGACTCTGAGGCAAAGCCTTTCTACCTCCGTATTTCACACCCTTACACACTGCTGTGAGGCCACCCCCCAAAGTGGGAGGACAAAGGGGCCCTGGGGCAAAAGAAACTCACAAAAAGGACACTCACAAAAACAGACAATGGAACTCAAATGAAGAACACCACCACGGTTATGCGGAAGGGAACCCTGCATATAAACACGACATGGTTCAGCCCAGAGTGATGAACACAAGCTGACAAAAGACAGAAATAAAGATCACGGACTATGTTTGCCATGAACATACCATGAGAGAAACCAGGATTCAGGTTTTGAAATTTGGAAACTAAAATAAAGTCGTAAACAACTTAAGAGGCGTTTTAGGAATTTGCAGTCAAAATCAGACACTTCAATGACAAGACTCCTCTGCGCAGGCGAGAGTCAGGACCTCACAAGTCCGAGTGTGTGGACTTCACTCGGCCATTAGGATGGAGGTAAGTTTGACCAGACGGGCACTAAAGGGGCCCCGGGGCACACGTGCGGATCCAGATGCCCTCACGTGTAAAACTCTTGATCGTCACCGCAGTTTGTGATCTCAATGTTAAAAGTATGATGTGCAAGAAGCTCAGCTATCTGTGGGCAATGTGACCATCAGTGCCACCGGTGGTCAGAGCTCTCAGTAGTCAGGGTTGTAATTCGTGTGACAACAACTGCTAATAGTACCAGAGGAAAACGAAGAGTTTTCTATTACGGAGTTGCTTAAATTTAAATCTAAACCTGGAGGGGCGGTAACGATTTGTTGTCATATGTGGTCCCCCTCTATAAATAACCTGCGAAAAAAGCAAGGTTTCTTTTCTAAGAAGTAGTATAAGCATGGCCTGTTTTCATATGTAAATGTTGGCAAAATACACTTAAATTAAAACAGATAAAATAAGCTTTGTACCTTTTTTCCTAATGTAAGGAAAGATTTACTTGTGAAGTAATGGTCTTTACAAAATACACGTTTTCAGCTTCCTTTTTCTTATGGTATCCATAAATTTGCTAATAAAAGGCTCTGTCTTGATTTACGAACATATGAAATGATGGATTATATTGGTATTGCAAGAAAGGGATATTATAAATTAAAAATCCATACGTAAACTGTATTCTCTTATTTGCAATATGACAAATGATTGTGTAAAGTCACGATCAATAAAAGCCATTTGAAAGTGATAAAATGGATTTGGCCACAACAGCTCGACTAGCCATGTGAAAACACTCCACCTATTTTTAATTATCAGTTTATAGCGCAGATCCGGCAGGTCAAAATATTTAATTTTAATCAAGCAATTTTCTATAAGTGGCTCCATATGACAATGTGAAAGTTCGATCAAATATTTCCAAGGTATTTATCAAAGTTCAATACGGGTTCTGTCTCATAAATCAATTTTAGACTAGACAAAAGGAATAAGCAAGTTCTTGTTTATTTCAGTATTTTCCAAGCCAATCCCCGAGACAAAGCTGTTATTCTCACGTGAGCTTTCAGTAGGAATCTGAGCGATCTTGCTCTGACAATCTGTTTAGATGCGACAGGATGGCAACAGAACAAACAAAGGAAAGTATACGCTCTATTAAACTATTTCTCCTGGGACATGAAATACACGTTTGGGGAAGAACTGAGTTGTTCCGTATGAGCTACGGCAGTTATTTCTTGTGTGGGGGCGACTCTGGTCTGCAGCACGGTTTCTCAAAGGAGGCTTTGTGTCCGGGAGAGACCAGTTTTCCACTCAAACCCTCTCGCTGAATTCCACTGGATCGCACGCTTCCAGGTCCCCTCCCTGAAGCAGGGCCTGCAGTTCTTAATAAACCGTCAGGGGTGGCAGAGAGGGCATGCTAAAAATAACGTGGCTTCGTGTTTATATCCTGTCTGTGGTAGCTCCGACCTGGGTATGCGGCTTTTTTTTAACACCCTATCAGATAGTCACTTGTCTATCGCAGATCAACAAGCCATTATGAGCCCATTATTAGTATTAGTGCCTTTTCACAGGATGCAGAGAGTAGTGCTGTGGCTGCTGTGGCTTATAATACACCAAGTCTGTATTTACAGCGAACGCTCCAGGGAGCAGCTATCCCTGATACCACCTCCAAAAACACTCAGAAAATAAAATTCCCAGGGGCACACCTGCTCTGTTCTACTTCATCGAGAGAGTGGCGTTGGTTCGGGCAATGACGACAGCCAGCACTCACTCATCACACGCTGCGAGCCATAGAAAACACTTTATGTACATGAATCGGCTGAGTTCGTTCTTGCCACAGCCCTGTGAATTACGGGCAATTCTTCCCGTTTTCCAGGTTAAGAGACTGAGGCTCAGACAGGCTCTCAGTCCTTCACCCAAGATCAGAAAGGAAGAGGCAGGACCAGGGTGGCCACGGAGTTCTCCCTGACCACGAAACGGGTGGTCGTCCAGAAAGTCTTCTTGGAGCTTCCGCCCCAGTTAATGTTCTGTGTCTGATTGTCACTCCATTCGTTATTGTAATTCTCACCACAACCCCAGCTACCCATGTGGAATACTCATCTACGTCCAGCCCGATTTGCTACTGGGTTTCGGTATTATTTCATATGAAAACAATCAATAACAGAGAGCGCCTGGATCTGGTTTCGAAAAACATAATTTGAAAGGAATTCACTCTGAAGGCTGCAAACAGCCCAGCGATCCCCGACCAGTCCCCTGGAAGGGCTCCTCGGCTACCTCCACGCTCCTCTGGGTGCCTCCTTCCACTGCAAACACACGTCTGGCTGCTCCCGCTCACGCACAGACACAGAGAGGCCCAGTGTCCAATGGCGAGGCTGTGCTTTTAACAGCCACTTTGTTTTTGTAGGTGCTCAAGGGTTTGGAATCAAAGCAACAGAATTATTAAAATTAATCCAATTTTCTTTCATTTATTTTGTTAGCTCATACCTCTAAAAGATATATTTTGGAAGGCACCGTTCACCCAACCATTTACAAATCAAAGCTTCCTTTGGAATCTCGGGGACCTAACCCAAGCCAGACTGTGACACCCTGCCAGGCCGAGCCCTCTCCCCTGGAAGGAATATGGAATGTGCTCACATTTAATTACAGTGTCAAACGTCTAACTTAAATGGCTTTAATCAACAGCCAAAACTATGAGTCTTTCTGGCTTGGATTTCCATAAACACAGGATAAATTCAAATATGTCACAAAGCGGCGGCAACGCGGTGACCACTGGACTAGGAGGTGTGCCCCAGCTCCTCGCTGGGACGAAAGTCGGTGTCTCCGTGTGCTAGACTCTGGGGGTCGCTGCAGATGACTGATCTATGGCACCCGCCCCGAGCTAACGCCCTCCCCGCCCTGCAGTCCCTGGGCCTCTGCCCTGCTCACATCGCAGAGCCCGAACGAAGTTGGCGCCGACTTCCCTGCCCTGTTTCTGAGCACTGCAGAAGCGTGATGGCATGCTCTAAACATACCAGGCAAGAGGGTCCCTGATGATCCCCAGAAACTCCAAAAGGTAGGAGAGGAGGTAACAGAGTAGGGCGTCCCTAGTGAGGTGGAGGAGGCAGAAACCGCCTGACTGTGGAAGCCCCCCAAAGCAAAGAATGAAGTGTCCTTTATTCTGGAAACATTAAGAAAAAGTCTGTAAGCAGAGATGTCCCAGTTCAAGCTGAGCACTCCTGAAAATAAATTCTGGAATGCTCCTTGTGAGAGAATTCTCCAGCCTCCTCTGTTTGAAATTCTTCCTTAAGAAAGTACAGAGCCAAAAAACAAAAAACAAAAACCCCACCAAAACAAACAAACAAACAAACAAAAACAAAACGCAAAAAAACTGCATTGGACCAAAAGGAGAGAGAGAAAGTACAGAGTCGGTGTAAACACAAGAGCCCACTCGAGTTCCGTGCCAGGAGCCCCTCACTCACAATTCAGAACCCACCGCGGAAAGCAGGCCCTCCGCTCCCGACACTCGCCACTGTGGAAGGACCGGAGGCTGATGCGGAATTAACAGCACTCAAAACTACAGACAGAGGTCAGAAAATTAATTTTAAAAACTGAAAAGGAAACTTTTTTCAGATCATCCAAGAAAAGGCTGAGACAACCTTGGAAGGTTCAGAAGACCCGTCTTCTTCGGCGGGACGTGAAGGTCACAGGAACGGAGCAGATGGTTGCCAAGGAGTTAGGTACTCTTAGAAGGTTTGAGGCCAACCAGTTAAAATATAGCTTAAAAATTCTGAATTGAAAAAATCTTTCCAGGGCTCTTTCCTGGCTCAACACAATTAATCGCGCATCACATGGAGGCGTGACCGGGTCACAGAATCCCGCGGTGAGGGACACTCTGTTCATTGGCTGCTGCAGGCGGACTGGTGTGGGGCACTGGCCCCCGTCGCTCTCAGGGTGGGGAGTCACAGGAAAACCTTCAGTCACTCACATGTGTGCGTGTCTGTTTAGGGAATGGGCCACTTGCAAGGAGTTACTAAGAAATTCATTATGCTTAAAATTTTTAATGAATTTCTAAGTAACCTTTTTTAAAATTTTATTTTAATTGTTAGTAACCTTTTATCTATTTATTTGTTTATTTTAAAAGCACTTTAAGCTCAGTCAGTTTCTTAATAATTTTTTTCACTGTTACTACTTTGTTTTTGAATCATCACCAAGCATATGTTTATTGATTTTAGAGAGAGAGGAAGGGGGTGGAGAGAGAGAGAGAGAGACATCAATTGGTTGCCTCCTGTCTGCACCCAGACCAGGGATTGAACCCACAACCTAGGCATGTGCCCTGACCTGGAATCTTACCCACAACTCTTTGGTGTATGGGGCCAATACTCTAACCCAATGAGCTACCTGGCCAGGGCTGTCACTACTGCCTTTTGAAAAAGTTTTTAAGCTTAATGAATTTCTTAGAAACCTCCTGGACACTCTGGAAGATTCCCAGTCCTTGCAGTTATGGGAAACCACATGACAGGCTGGTGGGGAAAGAAAGTAAAAGATGCCCCTGAGGTCCCAGGTCGCACAGACAACAGGGGAGTTCTCCACGCCCATCTCTCCCTCGCTGGGGTGGCCTCAGAAGCCATGTGTTGACACAAGGGGGTCCTAAGACAGGGGCCCTTCCGTCAGCCCCAGAGGCTGTGTGGCAGTACATGAAACCAACCCCTGTTAAGTTAAGCCACTGGGATTTGGAGTTAATTTGTCACCCCAGCGTGACTTCGATGACACCGTTCCTCGGAGCTCCACTAATGGGGTTGCTGGTTTTACCAGGTTTTCTCGAGTTCCCGGTGGGATGGACCAAACCGGGAACCCATCTGCCTTCTTCTCACTCGTCCGGGACCAGAGTGGGGCTCATTTCCCGTGGGCCGACCACCTGTGGGTGCAGGTGTGCACATCGGGGGCAAGAGCAAACAGGAAAGTTCCCAAACCACCGAAAGCTGCCTGTGGAGCCTCGGGGGCTCCTGCCCCTTCTCCTTGTCATTCACCAGCTGTGCTGGGGACATACTCAGATGCCAGGCCTGTGACACCGCCCCTGCGGAGGATTCCAGGGAGAAACAATCACTACATCCAGTAGTAATGTCACAGATGAAGATATTTTGAAAAGAGTAAAAATTCCCTCGGGGTGAGAAACACCCTTTTGGACAAAGTGGTGGAGGCTGGGCTCTCTGGGGTGACTCCCGGGCAGAGCGCTGACTGCTGTGAAGGAGAAAGCCATGACGATTTAGGGGAAGTGTCCTGGGCAGGGGCAGCAGTGAGCACAGGGGCCCGAGGGAAAACGAGCTTGGAATATTCTAGGACCAGCCAGAGCCAGTGTGTCTGCAGCCGAGTGAGCTGGTGGCGCTGGGAGGCAGGCCTCATCGGGTAGGGCCGTGGGAACACGAGGAAGAGTTTGGATTTCATACAGATCGTCTGGACGTGTGTGGCGATGGTTAGCAGGGAAGCGACATCACTGACGTGCACCTTGAGGAGAACATTCCACCTTCTGCGTGGACGGGAGCCTAGAGGGGCCGTGAGGGGAGGGGGTCCTGTTTCATTACCCAAGAGGACAACCTGGTGACTGGAATCCAGGTGCCCGTGGTGTGGGAGGCGGGGAGTGGGCACCCTGGGATGTATTTTGAAGGCAGAGCCTGCAGGACTTGTTGATGGAGTGGGTAAGATGTCTGGGGCCTAAACATCTGGGTGAATGGTTACCCCCTTCCTGAGATGGGCAATACCAGGGGAGGAGGGCTAACCACGTGAATTCAACAGAATATCAAATGGGAGTCAACACCTAATGCACTGACGTGTCTCTTCATTCCCTCTCTCAAGAGGCACATCGCCACATTAGGTACCGGGTCCTCGTGACAGTCTGGATACAGACACAGACATACGGAGTCACAGCATGGAGACACAGCGCATTCTCCTTATAAAAAGGCAGGTCCTCATCAGCATTCTGGCACCTGTCCTTTCGTAACACTCTCTAAACATAAAAATGTATGCACAGGTCATTGCACAGCTATGGATCCTATACTACACATGAAAATGCTATTTTCATTTTAGGTGGTGTATTCTGTCAATCTTATTTCTGGAGGGTAGGGTCCCAGACTGGTTTTTAACTTGGTTACCTGCATTTTTGTGAATTACTGACACTTTTTAAATGAGCAAATAATTATCTAGATTACCACACATAGACAAAAGACAGAGGTTCTCCGGGAAAGCTCTTCTCGTGGGGGATTTAAAAAAAAAACGCGTAAAGTCAGACCAGGAGCACTGGGCTCTCGCTAGACATGCGCCTCAGGGAGCACCCCCCGCAGCCCCTCCCCTCTGCCCCTGACCTCCAGCAGTCTGAGAGACCTGCACTCTGTTGCTTGGATCCAGTCTGAAATATCACATGTACTTTTAGTGGTAGTCTGACCTGTCCAGAATGAAATGACAGCATTTGTTTTATTTTTTAATTTTCTTTTTATCTCCACTCCAGGACATTTTCTCCCATTGCTTTTAGAGAGACAGGAAGACAAGAGACACATCAATGTGAAAGAGAAGCATCGACTGGTTGCCTCCCACAAGCACTCAGACCAGGGGCTGAACCCACAACCTAGGTATGTGCCCTGAACAGGAATCAAACCTGTGACCTTCCAGTGGTGGGACGACGCTCCAACCCACAGAGGCACATGGACCAGGATGAAACGATAGCATTTTAAAAAGTAACGGGAGCCTTGGGAATACATCCATGGGAAGACAGTCGGCATGGCATCAACGTCAGAACCGAGAACCCTGGGAAGAAGGGCGGAGCAGGCTGGGGGAACAGCCTTGGACAGGAAAGAATGGGGGTGAGGGAGGCACGAGGGTGCCATCCTCAAATATCTGAACGGTCCCATTGGGAAAAGGCATTTCCTTGTTCTTTATGGTTTGGATAGTTCCAGAGGGTCTGTCTAAGACCAAAAAGGCCGACAGGCTCCTGAAGGGGAAGAGGGCGGCAAGGGAAGGCCGTGCCACCACCTGCCAGGAATCTGTGCATGAGGCTCACTAACTAACCAGGAGAGGGACTGGCAGGCAGAGCTCCCACGCGCTCTCTGCTGTCGGGTGTTGGGGGAGGAGGAGACGGCTGCCCATCCCTGAAGCTCTAACACGTGGACAATCGTGTGCTCGGCTGGTATGTGGCTGGAAACAGGGACGGGAGGCTGGAGAGCAAGACTTTTCTCAGCAGTGACCTTGACCTCCATAGGCTCCCTTTTATAGGTTGCAAGAAGTCTAAAAGGAAAGTTGAACATGGGAAGACTAGCAAGAGCGAATGACCTTCCAAGTCCCTTCAAGGTCCCTAATCTGGGATTCTGTGGTCACGCCCACACGTGAGAAGCCCCATTTCAGAAAAGTCTCCTGACATTAAGTAGATCAACAGAGGTCGACTGGGGGAGCGGCTGAACGACAGACCTCACCAAACACCCACGCCCAGAGAACCACCGCCGGCCCGCAGACGTGAATATTCACCATAAACGCCCGTAAACCCAATCTGCGTCACCGGGGGGTGGGCAGGGAGAGTGGACTTCCGGCTCGGCCGCCCTGCCTCACAACAAGCACGGGTGGCGGGATCTGAACGCGCACGGCTCTTGGGACCGGCGGGCAGCCGGCAGCGCCTGCCTCCGCACATCTGGCAACCAGTGGTGTGGACTCCCCATGAAAGCGATGTCAAGGCGTCATTATTCAAAGTGACCCTCCCTCGGCTGGGCTAATCAGAAACAGCTCACAGATAAATTAAGATCCTTCGTCTTCGCTAGGTAACCTCCCACGCCTGGTGACATCACCCGACATGTGGCGACGCAATTTTTCCAGGGCTTTTTTTTTTTTCTTCAAAATCAGAATCTGGCTGCAGGCTACAATGACTACTTACAACAAGGACTGACCCTTCCTCAATGCTTTGAGGAGGGTCCATGTGCACACAGCCACCCTCGCCCTTCAGACTTGCGTGGCTTCGGTAAAACGTGCCCGTCTTCACCTGGCAAAGACCTTTCAGACAACCGAACTGGATCCAGAAATGCAATTTTTAATTGTCTTCTAAATCTGACTTGGATGTGTTAAGTGCATTGCTGGCTTATATGGAGAACAGGAGCAAACACATCTCAAGAGACCAGAAACCATGTTCTTAAAAGCTGCAAATCTGAACCCGATTAGGAACATCACGGCACACGGACAAAGTAAGAGCCTAAGGGCCGACAGCGTTCCTGAGAGCGTGGTGCCGGGCGAGGGGCCACGGCTCCAATTGCGCACAGTCTGCAGGAGCTCCGGGGACGTCGGTGTGGAAGCCAAGGGCACACACAGCGTTCCACGTAACTGGCCCGCAGCCTTTCTATCGATGGGAATGGCCGGGTGGACTATCTGGCTCTTTTCAAGGAGCAAAATCTCACGTGAGAAAGAGTATGACAAGGCACCTTTTTTGCCCCTCAGTACAAAGCCACGCTGTGTCCGTGGAAGAAGTAAGATTTTGTGTTTTCCTGGCTGCTTTCAGAACGAGAGTGGGTCACGGCGGGGGGGGGGGAGAAAGCTCAATCTGAAACGACAAAGGGGAAGACCGTCTCCCCATTATTCGCAGACACAGGCGGAAGACCCATGGTAACTGGACACGTGGAAGTTTTGACCGGATAAGCCATTCATAGTGCTCATTTCTGGCTTTGTTTGAGCTGCAGGAAAAAAGTACGGATTTTCCCCCATAATAAAGACACAATCACTAGAGATGAAGAGCACATTTAGGCAGAAAGTGTTTGTAAAGCTTCCATTTCAACCGACGGAAAATAATGTCCAAAGTCGCTGCTGAAGGTGATTTTATAAAACCAAAAGAAGCCTCCACGCCTTGTGTCACTCCTTCATCGGAAACGGGCGAGTCTTTGTGGAGGATTCTAAAGGGGACCGTCACGTGAAAGGTGGAGTCTGGAGAGAGAGCTGCAGGGGGCGGCCCAGGGCAAAGACTCCTGGTTCCGGTCCCAGGCTGGGTGTGCTCCCGCTGGGGACAGACCACCCCGCTGGCTGAAGGGTGCGAAAGCCACACAGCTCCGAGCGCACTGCCCGCAGCACACACGCTTGGCTCCCTCCCAGCCCAAGCTCCTGGCCCCCCAGCACCTCTGCGGACCCCAAGCACGAAAGCACCTCTGGAAAGAACCGCCACCTGATATTCTCACTGGAGGGTGACGCGTGAGGCAGACTCACAAGAAGTACAATGACATCGAATAATAAAAGGACACCGACCAACCCAATGAGTCTCTCAGTGCTGCATCAGCTGTCAACTCCGTAGAGAGTTTTGGGTAAAAACTAACTACTGAGTGAACGGCAGAGTTTCTGGAGGGCATGATCTCTTTTTCATCTCTGGTTTCCCAGAACCTGGAAGTCAGCAAAATACTTGTCCAACTAAGAGGAACTGCTTTGACGTTTCATGTTTCTAAACTAAAGGACACACACACACACACACACACACAGAAAAGTGCTCTTTTTGGACCCAGGGCAAATTCTCACTCAAGTCAGGGCACAGAACACCTTCTCCTAAAGACATCTCCAGGAAAGATAATCAGGACTCTGACTCGGGGATTTGAATTCAAGCCATCATGCGGCCAAGGCGAGAGGGACGGGCTGGCGGGGCCGGCGGGGCCCTGGGCGTTCTCAGCCTGGAATTCCTGCCTCCATCTCTGCCGTCCTGCGATCCATCAGCCCTGCTCTGGTGTAAACACGGAGCAGTCAACCTGTTCAAAAGTGCACCTCTTCCTATTTTCGCTTCTTTGTGCAAACTCAAAGAAGCCTCACATAAATGATCAAAGACTTCCCAGTGGCTGTTCCAAACGCGCATACCGGCCGGCTAGGGCTGCCACACTTCAGTACCTTTCAATGAATCTCTTCAGCTGAAGGTTTTGAAGATGCTTGCCAATGGAACGTCCTGCCTCACAGCTATAATATTTTTTAAAAGGCATTCAGTTTAAATGAATATATTTGGCCAGACAACTGCATTAAAATTCTTGTTATTTTTTCTGTTATAATGGTAGCCTGTGGTATGACTAGTCTTCTTCAAAAATCTGCAGAGTTATTGCTCCTCTCTCGCCTGGGGTCCATCATGTGTTTCTCATTTGCGTGCGCTGCCCTGCCTGCACCAGCTCATTAAAACAAACAGGCTAAACGAAAACTCCTCACATCCAGCCACAAAGGGCGTAAACTCACTTACAGAGTTTCAGAGCCTCGTAACTCACTGCAAATCGCTCTCACACCAGCTGCTCGGTGATATTTAACTCTGCTGGGTGATGTCACAGCATCCCGGCCCTGACACTCGCCTGCCTTCCGCAAGGGTACGAGGGCACTTTTTCTCAAGCAGGGAGCAAGGGGAGTTCCAGCGGGAAACAGAGCCATTTGTTCCCTCCGTGAGACACATCACCCCACCACACACACAGGCACATGCACCAAATACTTCACTTCTGCCTGTGCTGCAACGGAGAATCCTGGTGCATTATGTGCAAATAAACCCTTGGTAACTTGCCTCTCTCCTGCTGGACAGCTCCACGCAAGCGCAATGCTCCCCAGGACAGACAAGCCCTCCAGCGTGCCTCCGATCCTCATGCTCTGCATACGGTCTTCGGATGATTCCCCTGCCAATCTCAACCTCTGCGTGGGCCTGTCAGTCACTAGGGACAGAAGACTGACTTGTAATTTAAAAAATAATAATAATTTTGACTATTTTTCTTTTCAGGTTTATGAGAGGAGGTAGTTTGGGGGTGTCTCTTCCAAGCTGCTATTTTCAAGTCTGATTCAGAGACTTCTCCAAAGTCACACCTAGGAAGCCTTCGACTTCAAAATATAGTCTGCTTCCAAGAATGATTTCTTGAAAGTCGCCGACTGGCTGAGGACAAGCCAGTGGCATGCAAGAGCTTTGTTCATTCATCTTAAAGAGTTTGGCACCTCACAGCCGTGCGGATGGCTGCCACCAAAACAAAACACGGACAGAAAGTGACAAGTCCTGGTGAGGAGTGGAGAAGCGAACCCTCGCACGCTGTTGGCGAGAAAGCAGAATGGCGCAGGTGCTGTGCACAAGAGTTCCTCAAAAAATTAAAACTAGAATCAGCCTCTAACCCAGCAGTTCCACTTCTGGGCATATAACGCCCCAAAACTGAAAGCAGGTTCTTGAAGAGACCTTTGCACATCCATGTTCATAGCGCCATTGTTCACAACAGCCGAAAGTCGGGAGCTACCCGAGTCCATCAGCTGGTGAATGGATGCACAAAACGTGGTCTGCGTGCACGACGGAACACCATCCAGCCTTAAAAGGAACGGAAGTCTGCTGCAGCACGGACAGCCCTCGAGGACATCAGGCTGAGCAAAATAAGCCAGGCACAGAAAGACGAACACTGCTCTGGTCCCACTTACACGAGGCACCTGAATAGCCAAGACCACAGAGACGGAAAGGAGAAAGGTGGCTGCCGGGGGCTGGGGGAGGAGGGAATGTGACATTATTGATTGGCAGGCACGGAGTCTCACTTTTGTAAGACGGACAGGCGCTGGAGGGTGAGGGCGCAACAGCGTGCAGCTATTTTAATGTTGCTGACTCGTGAACTTACAAATGGTGACGACGATCCATGTTACGTGATGTGTATTTTACCACAGTTAAAAGTAAAGATTAAATCAACGTTTTTTAGCACCTAAGACAGGCAAACCACGCTTGGTATCTCACACCGGTGACTATCTCATGACTTTCAAAGCACCTTTTCCTCACTCCCTCATTCCCTCCTTCAGGCAGCAGCATTCACAGATAACCCACAACGTGTGAACCTATGAGCCGGGCACCAGGAAGGTCGGAACCAAGGTGAACCACGTATAGACCTCGCAGCGACGTAACTACTGGGAATAAAAGCAGGATGCGTTCCCTGCTGAAAGCTGCTGTGTTTCCTAGACTTCTCAATCCAATCACAGTTTCGGATCTTCTGCTGCCTTGGCCGCATAAATTCACTTGTGTTTATAAGTTAAAGTGCCCGATTTTGGGGACGGTCTCGGTTTTCGTAGTAGAGAGACACACAGATAAAGGGCTGTGGAATTCCAGGGCTAGAAGAAACATCCTGTTAGACCCCCATCTTTAACCAACAAGAAAATACAATTTTTTAGATCCACATTATCTTCCTGGAGCATTTTCACCTCTCACCCTCTCTGCTTCTCCGCCCTGCCCAAGCAAGCTGTCTCTGGACCCAGCCCTAGGTTATTGCACGTGATGACAAGCATTACTCAGCCATGATGGATGGAGCTCACAGGGGGACCTCCATCAGCCTGGGACTGAATATCTGGCTGCTGTGTCAGCTCTGAAAATGGACTCTCCAGGGAGAGAGTGAGGCTGTCTCCAACCAGAGCTGACCTACACACAGGGGCTCTGGGGGCCGCCCGAGCGGCCCTGCAGCAGTGCCGTCCAGGGCCCCAGCTGGAAAGCTGGTCCATAACACCAAGGGTGAGCTCTCTGGAGCAGCAGCCTGTGTGAAAATGATTGTGGCTTCCAGAACAGTCCTTCTCTCCCAGGCCTGAACACTCTTCTTTCTTCTTACCTTCCTTGAGAACTCCTCTCCATCCTTCCAGATCAGATCATGCCTGGCCTCCTCAGTGAAGCCTTCCCCTGGCCTGTCACCCCATCTTCTGTGTCCCCTAGCATTCTGTGCATCCTCTGTTAGGTAACCTGTTTGCGCGGCTGTGTCCAGTGTTACACTTAGAGGCAGCGGGCCACAGTTTTGAATGCTCAGAACTGAACACAGACAGAGGCTGAGGGACCGGGTGGAAGAACCCATGGGCAGACCAGACAATGGGGGTCTCCTTTCAAAATGCTTGAAAAAAACTGCCTGGCTGGTGTAGCTCAGTGGATTGAGCATGGGCTGTGAACCAAGGGGTTGCCTGTTTGATTCCCAGTCAGGGCACATGCCTGGGTTGCAGGCCAGGTCTCCAGTTGAGGGTATGTGGGTGGCAACCACACATTGATATTTCTCTCTCGTTCTTTCTCCTTCTCTTCCCCTCCCTTTAAAAAATGAATAAACAAAATCTTTAAACAGAAAAAAAAATGCTTGAAAACAATTGTGCAATTAGCCATGACCAATCTATACTCACAAATGTCACATTGATTTGGTTGAAATTATCTCAATCTTGAAATTTCCTTTTGCAAGCTACATCTTCCCTTAACAGTAACAAGAACAAAATGCACTGATAAATTTAACATGTGCACTCTTTTTGGTCAATAAAATCTATTCAGTGCTATCGGAAAAAAACAGAAGTAAAGAATTTAAAGCATTCTCGAGTACTCCTGGGACTAGTTGGTCCTCTTCCTTCCCTGCCCTTGGACTTGGAGACAGAGTCTGTGCCCCAAGTGACCAGTGAGCACATGAGAAACGGACCCCCACCCTGTCGCTGCTCCCTTTCTGCCCGAGCTGCAGTGGGAGGGGCGCCGCTGGGGTGGTTCTAGGGTTCTGGAACTGGTGTCTGACCAGGGCTTGTCCCAGAACTAACTGGCTAAGGACGTGACCCGGTCTGTCTGCTTCCATGGTTTCCACGTTGTCACACAAATTTACCACGTGCCACATGGCCAAGTACTGGCCTGGAGACAGGGGGACAGGAGATGTCCTGGGTTCAAGGTTGAGACCAGGAAGTCAAAGGCACTCTCGGGTGTCTCTTGTCCAAGCCCCACTGTCGACTGCCAGGTGACCGCTGGGACAGTTGCTGCAGTTCTCCCAGATTCATTTTCTGTTCTGGAAGATGGGACCAGGCTCCTTTCAGCTGCTGAACCCTTTCCCCCGGGAACAGAGGCTGGCCAGTCCCCCGCAGATGGCGGGGAAGCCAGGCAGCAGTTCACCCTCTGAGGCAGGAGGAAGTGAACTCACCTACGCTCTGGGAATCTCAGCTTCCCGCTCGGGACGCAGAGAGGGATGTGCTCTTCCCACCTCACTCACAGGGCCGTGAGGCCAGAAGCGGCCCTATGTGTTACTTGTGCAGGCAGTTCAATGGCAACGAGGCTGAGGCTCTTTCCTAATGTGCTGATGAGGATTCTCAGTCTCCACCCACATCTCAGCTCACTGAGCATCTCCAGGGCCCACAGAGAACTCAGCAGAAACAGGAACGTCCAGACCTGTGCTGCCCTACGGCAGCCACGGGCCACACGGGGCTGCTGACCCCGGGAGAGGTGGCTGGTCCAAGCTGGGGCACTGTATATGCAAAACACATGCTGGATGTGAAGGCGGTACAAAAAGAGAAAGTAAAATATCTCACTAATCATTTCCCTACTGATTACATACTGAAAAGATTCTATTTTGGATGGAACGGACCTTCCAGGCGGAAACTGAGGTGGTATCCAAAGAGTATAATTAGAGAAAATATGTGATTAAAATTAATTTCAGCTACTTTTTTTTACTTTCACTTTTTTTCACGTGGCTACTAGAAAATGTAAGCTTGCTCATGTGGCTGACATTATTTCTGCTGGGCAGTGCTGCTTCTAGAAATAAATTCTGAGTTCTTTTTAAGCAGGGGAGAACGGAAAGAGATCAATGAATGAAGACAAAAAGTTAAACATTAGAGACATCTAGAAATCGCTACCGAGTTTTCTGGTGAGTTTTCTGGTGAGATGCCCCGAGAACCTATTCCTGCCCGGCAGGCACTCACTGTCGGCCCTCCCACTACCCCTCCCGTTTCCCTTCTGCTGCTGCGCTGCTCCTGGTCACCATCGGGCCGGGGCGGCCCGGGCAGGCTGTCCACGCAGTGAGTGTGGGACACCTGGGAGCGTGGGCACCTGTCCTGATCCCAGGTGGGCGTCCAAGGAAGCGGCGTGTCCCCAGCTCTCTTTGGGCTCTAAGCCTAACACGCAGTAAGAACACCTGCATCACCTGACTTTTAAACATCGCTCGGAAATAGTTTTGAAATTCACGTCACACAACATAAACCGTTTTAAAGTGAACAGCCCGGAGGCACACGGCAGTCACAGTGCTGTGCAACCACACCTCGGTCTGGTTCCAAAACTTTCTCATCACCCCAAGAGGCTGGAAACCTGAACCCCTTTCCCTCCCACCCAGCCCTGTGTTTTGTGCACAACTGAGCTGCCCTTAGCTGTTAAGTTAAAATTTAAATAAAATTATAGTAAACTATGAGCCCAAGGTGGGTGGATTATAGAATATCTCTCAATGCCCTGACACAGGCTGACTCACCGAGAACACAATGGCAGACATTGGCGAGGTCGCCGCCCACCCCTCCCCACTTTCAGGGCGTGAGACGCCCTGCACCAGGCGAGACCCGGCCAGGCTGGATGCAGGTCCCTGGATTGTCGCTTCGGCTCCACTGCCCTGACACCCGACACACGAGCAGGCCCTGCCTTCCAGAGCTTCCCAATGGCCCCGGTCATCTCAGTCTGATCCTTCTGGGAACTAGGCACTGCTTCTGGGTGTGAGACTCCTCAGTCTGCCTCCACAAAGTGTGTGCCACACGTCAGCTGACTAACGACCTCCAAGCTGTAAGTGCGAAGACATTTTGGTGATGACAAAGGTGGGTGGCTCCCTGGCAAGGAGGGAGGAGGCGGCTGAAGAGGACAGGGCCAGGAGGCCACGTCGTGGGCCCACGTCACCAATGCAGAGGGTTTCCCAGGAAGCAGCCAGCCACTCGGGCTGCATGCTGCAGCGCCTTCCCCGAGCTCCCCCTCCAGCACCTCTGGTGTTGGGAGAGGGCTGGGCAGGCTTCGCACACTTTGCATTTCACTTACCTGGACACAGCCGTGCATGGAAAGCGCACTGCAGGTCTGCCTGCCGGTCTACTGGGCGAGGCTTCTGAAAGCCTCGGAGCCCATCTGGATGAAAGATGCCATCCAATTATAAAGCCTTATTACTGTTTTTTATTGCCTTGTAAGAGTTCTGATGCAGGCTTTTACACGCCCATCTGTTTCTGTTTAAGGCGCTTCATTCAAATCAAATTTGAAGGAAAGTCCAGATTACCCAACCACAGTGACCCGCATGGAAGTCCCCTCCGTCGTGTCGGTGATCCAGATGAATGAGCTCAGGGCACGGAGGGGGGCTGCCTGGCTGGCCCTGAGGGAACAGTGCCTGGCCACCTGTGTCCCCTCACAAAGCAGTCGTGCATGCCACCACCCTGCGAGTGACCACAGGGAGGCCTGGGGCAGGCCACCAGCTGCCTCTGGCTATGCTCTAAAGCACGCCGGGAATGGCCTGCGTATCCCGGATGTTACCCAAGAGATCAATCATAACGCCAGTCTCAAGGCACAAAGTCAGGCTGAAACAGAATCATGAACAACTGAAGTGTTTTTTGGTGAATCACCGGAATGAAAACACCATCCAATTTACTCCCAAAGAAAAGTTCTACTTCAAACTGATTTAAAGTCTACACTGAAGAAAACATGTAATTTGTGGCATACTTAGAAACAAAAACTTTAGCAGTTCCAGTAGAATTCATGTCACGCTTCTTAAAAATGCATAATCCGAACGCAGTGAGTGCTTCAAAGCACAAACACGGCTCACACTCCTGGCTCTGTCTTCTCCACAAGCTGTCGGATGCCCTGGGCTTCTTCAACACGCGGCACTCAAATTACTGGCTTTGCTCCGTAGGCATTTTCTAATGGCCTGTTTATGAAGTCTACCGCTAGGTCTGCTGTGAGTCTCCAAAGGCTACACAATGTTTACGGGACAAATGACATCATCACCATGACAGACGGACTGTGTTTATACCAATCGGGTTTAGAGGGTCTTCAAAACACGGCTTTAAAATCTTAGTTATTATGTAGCTTAATGTGTTCCTGATGTTTCTGGAGGAATGCATTTCTAAAAATAGAGAAATCACTTTGTTAAGAGAAAATGAACTACTTGTCTGATCTATCTTAGGCGTTCAATTTCTTCCCTGACAGAATGACACTTGGACTGTGAGTACCAGGGGAGTGATAAAAACAGGAAAATGGAAACACTAAGTGGGTAGTCCACACAGGTCATTACTACGTAAGAAATAAAAGAATATTTTATAGAAAAAAAAAAGAATGGCCACAGCAGTAGAAGAAATCTCTTTCCTATTTTAGCAAATTTACTGTTATCCGTCTAAAACTGGTAAAAGTTTTTTACGTGTGTTTTTGCTACCTGAGGTTCTTCTCACGGGAGTCCTCAAGGAGAACCTACCCAGCTGGTGGCCGGAGAGTTTTCACCGGAACGCACAATGGTGCAAACTCTGTCCTAAAAACCTGGTCACCCAGTGGGTGACCAGCCAGAGAGAAGAGATTTTTCAGTGGAGCAGAAATCGCCCTTCCTGTAGCCCGCCCCCATTACTGCAGGCTCCGCCCCATACTAGATGCACATAGAACGAGTACAGTGCATCTCAGACACTAGAATAGCTAAGATGTTTCCCGTGCTACCCAAACCCCCTAATCTCCAGACCGAACACCCCTCCAAACGTCCTTTGGATGGCAAGATTTCAGACCCTCACCCCCCGGTCATATCCCTGCAATCACCTCCTATTTACCCGTACCCAATATTTGTAGCCAGGTGATTCAATATTCACTCATTCATTGGGTATGCAGCACCCACTCTGTGCCAGGAGCTGCTGGGTGAAGTGGGAGAGGCTGCAGCCACAGGCCAGGGAGAGGAAAACCCCTCCCTCGTGAACCCCCCTTCTTGCTGGAGGAGACGTGGGGTGGGGGGAAGAGTCAACTCAGTGGCACGTTAGAAGGGGACATGAAACTGAGGAGGGCAGTGGACAGGGGTGCAGTGCTGGGCAGCAGTGCTCAGTAGAAGGGACAGGGAAGGCCTTACTATGAATGGGGTTAAAACCTAAAGGAAACAAGGTTACAGCCATGCCACTACTGAGCAGAACACTCCAGGCAAAGGAACAGCAGCTGCAAAGGCCCGCAGCAGGGACACGCCTGGGATGCTTAAGAAATGTGAAGAAAGCCTGTGCAGGGCGTGGAGTGGGGAGGACCAAGGGTTAGGCAGTAGGAGATGACGCCTAAGAAGCAACAGGGTCAGACGGTGCAGAGCCCCACAGGTCACTGGGAAGACTTGAGCCTTTGCTCTCGGTGAGGCGGAAGGCCCTGGAAGGCATGCAGCCGCTGAACGGCATGGTCTAATGGTGTTTGAATCGGTCACTTCAGGTGCCTGTGCAGAACAGGCCCACAAGAGGTGGCGCTGAAGACAGCAGACTGGTAGGAACAGAGCTGCGGCCCTCGCACGAGACGACGGTGGCACGGGCCCAAAAGACGGCTGCAGAGGAGGGTCACATGCTGGGTTTCCAGGGCTCCGCCAACAGGGTTTACGGAGAAAGCAGAGTTAAAAAAACATGTCTGGAGCTAGACACAGCGCTCCGAATGCGGTCTTAACCAAGGCTGGAGAGCGACCCGTTTTTACATTTCCTTTCCCAGGGTATCCTATTCTAACAGACACAGAAACCTCCAGACGAGCCAGCCAAACACGCTGAAAATGATTAAAGGAGGTACATGGCCCGTGCGGGACTCGACCCGACGAGGGTCGGAAAACCGCTCACTGACATTCCTCCCACTAACCACAGCCTTCTCCCCTTGCAGCCCGCCCGGCCCTCGCTCCTTCTGAGACTCCCTGCACCCGAGTGAAGGCCCCTCTTCCCGGACGGGTCTCTCTTTTCCCAGATCCTTTGTCGGCTCGTGGTTTCCCTCACCTCCCACGGCCAGCCCATCACCCCTAACTCTACCCTGAAGTCCCCTCTCCTTACTAACCAGAAGGCTGGGCAACCCCCCCCCCCCGCCGCGGCCTGTCTTCTTCCCTTGCCCCAATCCCAGAGACGAAGCATCGCTGGGGGAACCGTACGACTATATTAGTTGGGTCTACCACACACCCCGTCCTTCTTAAAACTCATTCGGAAGGGATTACACTACAGAACATATGTGTATAACCCATGGACACAGGCAGGCGGTGAAGGCCGGAGGGAAAGGGGAGTGGGGGCTGGGAGGGTGGGGGAAAAGTTCGGAGGGAGGAGTGGAGACACCTGCAATAGTGTCGACAATAAAAATAAAATAAAATGAAATCATAGAATAAAACTCATTTGGGATATACTTCCACTCCTTGACTTCACTCATTTGTAATTCATGTTCTATGTATGTGTTTTCTGAAATATGTACATAACGTCCAACACGGCTATGGGAGGTCTTCTGGTTCCCTGCCTCTTAACCCAGAGCTAGTCTCAGAAGATGGATGGCACTATTTTTTATTTTTTCCAGAAGAGTAAAGCCACAGAACTTAAGTTCTTTCAACGTGAATTTTTCACTCTCAAGAATTCTCAACAGCTTCACCACACCCTCCCCTTTTCTCTTGACTCAGAGACGCGTCTTCCCAAATCTGACCCCGCCGCCGCTACCCTTGAACCAGACCCTGCCACAGTTCCCCCGCCCGCTGCCCCGCCCACTGTCCTCTCCCCTTTAACACCTCACATGGTTCTTTCCACAGGGGATGTTCCTCTGTGCACGAGAAACTTCTTTGGTCCTAGAACAAATAATCCAAAGCATCTCCTAGCCCCACTTAAACCAACGGTCCATCTCTCACTTTCCCTTGTGCCACCAAAAGCCAACTGAGCGAGAACGTCACCACAGTTCTCGACACAAAGACAAATAGCGTACAGTCCTGCCCTTTGCCACCGCATTTCTCCAGAGAACACTCAACACACCTTACCATCTGCACGCTTGCCCTTCAGTCACTGTATTTTCAGGACTATAAGATGCACCAGACCATAAGACGCACCTACGTTCTAGAGGAGGAAAATAGGGAAAAAAATTTTGAAGCAAAAAATGTGGTAAAATATTTAATAACCTGTGACCCCACTCCACCGCCGCTCCCCCCCACCACAGCAAGTCAGGTAAGCTACATTCAGACTGTAAGATGCAACCCTCCCTTTCCTCCCAAATTTAGGGGAAAGTGCGTCTTATAGTCTGAAAATACGGTACTAGTGAGCTGACTTCCGGCGGAGTCCACTGGGAGAGCTTTCACGACATGACGACAGCCACACCGGAGTGAAAGTCTCCCTTCGATGGGTGATCTCCACCCCCCCCAGCTCCCCACGGTCTCTGTCGCTCTGGTCCACTTCCTGTCCGACGTCTCCGCCTAGCCCTTCAACGCCAGATTCTCCAACCTGCTCCTCCCTTCTCTTTCCATCCAGCTCCATCCTTCTCTCCCAGATCCTTCTTAATCCTCAAGTGGCTCCCCGGTCTTCCAGGCCTCCAGCTCCTCCCTTACCCTGGACCCCTGGACCCCAGGCAGATTTAACGGCATCTTTCTACATGTAGCTCCTTACTGCCACCCACAGCTCCATCTTCATGCCCAGACCTTGACCCTTCGTAAAGCCTTCATCTTACCCCGGATATGAGTGGCCACCCCTTCCTCAAAATCCCATTAATGTTTTGATTTTTTTCTTCTGTTGGCACACTCAGTCACAGGAGAGCTTCCTGCGCTGTGGCTGACCTGCCCCTCCTCACACAGAAGGGCTCCGGTTACAGGGCCCTGTTCCGTTCCTTTCTCCATCCGTCTGCCGCAGAGCCACACACACTACACAGTAGGGGCCATCCCACACTCCCTTCGGTCCCATCACGCACAAGAATGGTGTCCTAGTCCAAACACCCTGGTGCCTGGCAGAAGGAACCAATGATGGCTTATTTCTTGTTTGTGGGTGGCCCTGTGAAGGGTCCTCAACCCAGCTGACAACCATTAGAATAATGTTCCTCTTTTCGGCCCAGAGGTGATTTTGCCTGTCTGCAGGCATTCTGCCTGTCTGTAGAATTGCTTCTCATAATTTCCTTTGAGTTCCTAGCGTGTTGGAGGAAGAGAGAGTCTAGGAAATGGCCCACAGGGACCGTCCCGCTGCCATCGGCCTAGGCTGCCCTGGCTAACTGCTGAGTCGAGGAACAGGTGAGATGAAGGACGTGGATTTTCTGCTGCCTCCGGACCGCAAACACCCGTGTTTGGCATTCCTGCCCAGCTTCCCTCGCATGCGGCCAGGGCTTATTCTTGCCAAAATATCTGAGATCGCGTTAGTGATGGAGGAGGCTGCATTTTGTGCCACACAATAATGTCTGCGCAGGTGACAATCGGCGCACGTTTGACTGTGCGTGACATTTCCAACCACCCACCGATTCACCAGATGGAAGAGGGCAGCAAAGCTTCCCCACGAGACAGCAGGAGTGCTGCCTCCACGCGGGACCGACGCCATACCCGGGGCGCCTGCGAGAGACTCCCGAACAGAAACCAAAAGGAAGGCGAGGGTGAGCTTTTTGCCATCACAGAGGGCGGCTGGAGCCTCGCCACGTCCACCGCGAGCGCCAGAATTCCGTTCCAAACGTGGCCGCCCCAGGAGTGCCCTGCGTTGCGCTGTGTCTGTTGTGCTGTTTCCTTTGTGGAAACTCATCTGCCTTCCGTAGGCGAAAGAAAGGTAAAACGATGCCCCTGGCCCATTCAGCTGCACCCCGGCCACTGAAGCACTTTCCTGACTCTGACAGGCCGAGAACGCTCCAGCACCGGAACCTTCCTTACTGCCGCCCGAAGTCGTAAGATGGCACCTTTGCTAACTTGAGGCAACTTTTGATATATACGGTATTAACACATGTAATGAAATGAACAAAACATTACATAATCCTTTACTTCCTGTCTACTTAAATAAAAATACATAGACGCTGAGCAGGACCATGGCTGGAATTATGGAATCGTAATCGTTCTACATCAGAACCGCTTTGGCGAGGTACCCGATACTATTTTTCCCCACGTCCCTCGCCCGGTCCTGCCCCCAGGCCTTGGTCTAGGAAAGGGGGCCTCCGCAGGGAGGCACACGCAGCCCTGAGCAGGCCGGTGACAGTAAGGACCTGCAGGACATCCCCCTCCACGCCACCCGGAGATCCACAACAGCGTTTCCTGTCTTAATTGTCACACTGTATACAGGTTAACAGTAATCATTATTAGTTTTAATTTTTTTCAATTATATTCCAAAAACAAAGTCCCTTATACTAACGGAGGCGACCATTCCAAGATGCTTCAACTTTGCTTCCCTCCGAGAGAAGCCATTCCCACGCCTGTTAAAAGAACCAAACAGTCCTCTTTGGAAGCTCGACAATGCACGACTTTGGAACAATCATTTTCTTATCTTTTATTTGTATTTTTTTTGTAGTTGATAGACAAGCTCCCATTGGATGTATCGGTTTCCGGTGGGCAATGCACAGAGTTGACATTCCTCTACCTCACTGTGTGATCGCCCCGCTAATTCTAGCCACCATCTGTCATCATGTAAACTCATCACAGTGTCGTTGACTATATTCCTCGTCCCTTTCCGCCCGTCCACACAGCTCCCGCCTTCCGGTGGCCATCGCTTGGCCTCTGGGACTATGAGTCTGCTTTTGTTTTAGATTCCACCAGTAAGTGAAACCGTACGGAAATTGTCACTCTCTGACTTATTTCACTTAGTGTGCTACCCTCTCAATCCATTGATGTTGTTGCAAATGGAAAGATTTTGCTTTTATTGCTGCGTAATATTCCATTGTTGGAGGTCTGTCCAGAAAACGTCCAGCCGTTGTTAATATAATGAGAATGGTCTGGGTGACATTGATGTAACCTGGCAGGCAAGGAGAGAGGACTGGAATGTGCATGTGTGAACAATGATGACCTCACTGTACTAGTCAGTGGGGCAGTAGATGCTGTTGAGTGAGCATGTGTACTGTGTGGCCATCACATTCAAAATGACTGAGCGAGTAGAGCAATGAATCTGCATCAAAATCTGCATTAAGCTTGGACATTCCTCTGTGGAAACTGTTCAGATGATTCAGAAGGCCGCAGCTATGGCAACTGGTGATTGGCAGCTTCATTACAGCAAAATGCCTGCTCATGCATCACGTCTCATGCAGAGTTTTTCAGTGAAACATCAAATCGCCCAGGTGACTCAGCCCCCCTACAGCCCAGACTTGGTGCCCTGTGACTTCTGGCTTTTCCCAAAACTAAAATCACCTTTGAAAGGGAAGAGATTTCAGACCATTGATGATATTTAGGAAAATATAACAGGGCAGCTGATGGTGACTGGGAGAGCTGTGTGAAGTCCCCAGGTGCCTACTTTCAAGGGGACTGAGGCATCACTATCCTGTGTACAATGTTTCTTGTATCCTGTATCTTCTTCAATAAGTGTCTGTTTTTCATATTACATGGCTGGGTGTTTTCTGGACAAACCTCATATATCTACACCACATCTTCCTTACTCCTTCATCTACTGATGGACACCTATGTTGCTTCCATTTTTAAAATTGTTATTCAGAACAGTGGTGTGTAAACCCTAGGCAGCACATCGGAATCTAAAATACAGCCACGCCTAAGCCTACCCCTGACCAATTCAATCAGAACCTCTGGGGGTGGGGCCAGGCATAGGTATTTTTTTAATGCCCCGTAGATGATCCCTATGCACCTGGGACTGTAACCCAGGGTGTGAAAAGTGTTATTGGGGGGTTCCTCACGATGTCGGAGAATTTCTGAACTAGGGTCCTGCTCCATTGCACATCCTGACACTCACCAGCTGCGTACCCGAGACAGGGACCCATCCAAGCAGCTACTTCAGCTGCTTCACAGAAATCTGCTACTGAACACGCCTTTCCGTCCATCGCAGCTTTGGCTCCCCCGGCCTCGCCAGTCAACGTGCATTTCTGTGATCTGCTGTCGAGAACGCCACGCACACACACACACACACACACACACACACACACACGCACACACAGCAGCGCACAGTGCACTGACTGCCGGGGGTTACTCGTTTCGCATTTATGACTTCCTCAGTTGTGCAGCAGGACAATGCCCTGGGAGGTGAGTCTTTTAATATGGGTGCTTGTCTATGTGCACATACTTACCTTCAGGAGAAAGGGAAAGCACAGAGAAAAAATGCCCACGGTAACGTGGAAGAGAGCACCATTGTTCACGGAGAGTGTTTCAGCCCGGGCTTCTCAGTCTTCGGCGGGAAGCAAAGGCCGAGGGCCACAGCTCCTATCTGTGAGGTGTAGGGAGTGGCGAGAGGGAGGGAGCAGGTGCGAGGCAGGGGACCAGAGGGGCGACCTGAGGTGATGTGTCCCTGCTGGCTCCAGGACGAGCCCTCGAAACTATGAAAAACTGAGAAACGTGGGACTTTCTCTGTTTTTAGTTGTTAACATATGTGGTCCTTAAAACTTCATTTAAAGCCAAAGGAAATATTCCCATATTGAATTTCAGTAGCGCAGTATGCTGTCGTAGCAGAAAATCCAAGCATCCAGTACCTAAGGCCCTCTCGAGTCACCCAGTCGAGTTACACTGGGCTCCACTCACACAGTGCGCCCCCAGGTTCCCAGCCTTCAGTGGGTTAGAACGGCTTCGTGCAGGGTGCTGCCCCGCCAGGTGGTGGGGGTCCCTGAGGATCAGTGACCAAAGACACATGGGACCGATAAAGAAGCTGATGTGTCTAAATAAAACGGTTGGACATGCAACAACTCAGAAGTCCTGGGACTTGAACCAGAGGACAACAGAGCAATCGTGTGGATGTAAAAAGCTCTTAAGAGTGCAGATTAAATCCTAACGACATGGGGGAAACAAAATGTTTCAGGGACCATGACCCTGGGCCCCTCAGGAGACTCTCAGGACGGACGCTGAGTCTGCCTCTGGGGTGGCTGGTCCGTGAAGCCGAGTGTCCCCACGCCGCCACTCCCTCACCTTCCCTCTCCACTCCCACAGACGGGAGCCAGCTGGGACTGGGGAGAGGGACAAAGTCACTGCCTGGGTGTCAGCAGAACTTTCACAAGTCAGGTGTCACTCGGAACGACTTATCATTTGACGAGGGCTCTCTGCAACGGGCATCCTTTATTTCATTTTACCATTTTTTTCTTTGAGCTGTGGGGGGACTTTAAGCTCCAGAGTCTTGGTGTCAGACTTTCGGCAGAAGCCCTCATTCTGAAAGAGGCACCAGACCACCGGAGCAGGAGAGGCGTCGGATTACCCCAAACCCAGCCTGGTGGACTGGGCCCCGCACTGACTCCCCGGGTCCAGGGGGAGGGAGGGGCTGGCACAGGGAGAAGTGAGCAAGTAAGGCAGGGAGAGAGGGGGCACACCACCCCCGACAGACCACACCCTTCTTCCCCACGGAGCTTCCTCAGCCCGACACAGGTCAGAACCCAGAGAGGCAAGAAACCTTGACTTGAACAGGAGGCTGAAGTCTGTTTGAAGAATTAACTGGACTTCCCAATACCTGAGAATAAATTATATAAGTGACCCACATGAACAATTGTAAGTGACCACAGACCTGAGATGCCGCTTGAGTGAAAGACTGTTCTCCTGGAAGCAGCAGGGAAGCAGAAGCGAGAAAATAGCTAAGGTTTCATGTGCACGTGACTGAGTCCAGCTCAGCCCATAAAATGGTCACACGCACACGTGCCAAGCGGGTCATTTGTAAAAATCACATTGGCAGCAGCTTTAAATGCCGTTCTTCAGGAAGAAGTAAACCATGCCTTCCAGCTAGGCCCTGTTAGGCATTCCGTTTTTCCAAAGGCATTCGAAACCTGCCAGTCCGAAGGCCAAGGTTACAGTGAGTGTGCCTCCAAGAAGAAACGGTTTTCCATCCCTCGCTCAGTCCCCCGACCACAAAGGGTGAGCGTGCGGAGACAGGGCAGCGTCTAACACTTGCCCAAGTCTGGAAGGGGTGTTCCTTGGGAATTGCTTTATGCTCCATCACATGTCTGTCAAGAAAGTGGCTTTATGTGAGCCAGAAGGAAGAAGAGAAGGAACCTCCTGGATTATCTTCACCACACGCAGAGGTGACAGAAATGACGCGGCGCAACGCGGGGACGGTGAATGGTTCCAACCACTCCACCCAGAGCACGAAGGCACACGTGGAAGAAACGACGTCACCATGGCGACGTCTGTAAACCATTCAACCACCAACATGGGGAAAGGCGTGACACATGTGGGCCCTGTCGTCAGGATGAAGGGAAACACGGACAACAGCGTTAGAACGATTGATGCACAGGCGGAACATAAAGAAAACACTGAGGAGCTAAGAGAGGGGACAGCGTGTGAGGTCCGGCTTCCCTCGGGTCTCCCCGGCAGTCACAGCAGGAGCCGCAGCATGAGGGACGTCTGGGCGAGTGCCCCACCCAGCACGGGGGCCACATACCCTGCTCCCAGAAGCCCCGAAGGCGGCCTCTGGCGAGAGCATCAGGAGCAGCACAAGGAACCCACGTGTGTGTCCTCCCCCAATTTCTTCTGGTCCCCAAGTTCCAAAATCTGGTAGAACACGAGGCCTGCGCAGGAGCGTGGCAGGGCGTGGACAAGGCGGGCTCCTGGTGGCCGACACAGGAGGGACCTTTCCGCTTCCTGGCACAGTAGTCAGCAGGAAACAGATTCTTCTGCCTGGATCCCATCCCCTACAAGCGCTGAGGGTCACTGTGGCAGGACCCAGGCCGGCTCGGGCGGCATGGGAGGGGAGCCCAGACACGTACTCAAGTGCTGGGAGGGCGAGGACGATGGACGACCAGCATGATCGCAGTGCTCAGACTTGGGATCTGACCAATCAATAACAGACCTAACCCACAGGCCTACGAGAAATTTAATGTCAACCTTCAAGACCACGAGAATTAGATAATGTAATGAATAGAGTAAAACAATTATTTATCCACAGGCCTAGCTATAAGAAACATTCCAACGATGGAATGAGTAGGATTTTTGAAAGAGTCATCTGTTTTCTGGTTGAGGATGCCAGTTTTCTACAGTGGCCCTTGGCAGTGGTGGACCAGGGACAGCGACGTGCCTGCTCCCCATACCACTGATAAGAGGCTGCAGTCCGTGGTGTGAAGGGCACGTGCATTTCAGAACAAACAGCACTAACTGCCAAGGAGGACAGTCCTTCAAATGGCCAAGTTGTCCCGCAAAAGGATGGATGACAATGTCAAGCAAATAATGACCCTGCCGGACTTTTCAAAGGCGCCGGCGACGTCCTGTCCTTGCTTCTGCAGATGCTCATGGCAGCCAGGAGGGGCACCCCTCTGATCTCCCTTCACGAAGGAATCCAGGACTCACCTGAACAGCCTCCAGCGGCTCGGGGCTCAGGCTCTGCCTGTCCACCCAGACACTGGGAGCCAATGACTGAGCACAGCGGGGAAGAGGGGACCTCAGAGGAGCCCGGACATCGCCCCCAGCACTGGACCCTTGGAAGGCCCGCTCTGCTCCAGAGCCCCCTGGGGGCTGGTCCAACTGTCCAATCTCTATCCACTGGGGCTCTCTGCCCACTCCTGCTTCACCCTCATCTGAACCTCAGTCACAGGTGTACCCCCACCCCTCCAGTGAATTTCATGCATCCTGGGTTCTGTCTGAGTATCTGCTTCCCAGGGAACCCAACTAACACAACACTCCTAAATCCGACGCTGGTGAAAAGGACCCTCCATGCCCGATGTGAAGACTGACTTTCTGGGACATAAAGTTTCCCAGAAGTCCGATCACACTCCACGTCACTGGCCATTTCGGAGGAAAGGAGCACGCAGCGTGAGTCTCACTCTCTCGTGAGTGAGTCGGGAACGAAAATGCTACTTTTGTCCTGACGACACAAGGCAGGGTTGTACATGACACATCACTTCCACATTTCTGGGTTAGTGTAAAACATACTTGATGTAAAAATAATAGGAGACTCTTAATAAATCCTTCAGCTGATTTATATCATAAGTCAACATGGATCGAGAGATTTTCTAACACATTTAACACTGTAAAGTGGATTTAAAAAGGAAAAAACCTGTGAAACATGAAGCTGAGTGATAAATCAGACAAATGCTGTATAATCTCACTTATATGTGGACTCTAAATGACAGATCCATAGAAACAGGGAGTGGAACGGAGGTGCAGGAAACTGGGACAGTTTGGTCAAAGGCACGAACTCCAGGGATGAGACGAGCCCTGGCCGGCTGGCTTGACTGGAGCGTCGTCCCGCACACCGAAAGGCTGAAGGTTCGGTTCCCCGTCAGGGCACACACGCACACAGGCTGTGGGTTCAATCCCCAGCTGGGGCGTGTTACAGGAGGCAACCAATGGATGTTTCTCTCTCGCATCTCTCCCCCCACCCTTTCTCTCTAAAATCAATTAAAAACCATGAAAGTGAGGTAAGTTCTGGGACGTAATGTACAGCATGGCGACTGTAGTTAACAATTTACCGTATTGTTGCAGTGGCATTGCTAGAAGAGTCAATGTTTGCACCCCAAAAACAGACTGGTAACCAATGTGAAGTGGTGAGGTGTTGGCTGACCCTGCTGTGGTAATCGTTCCCCGAAACCCGTGCGCATCAAATCATGCGCACCGTACACGCACACAACACTCAGGATCAATCACGGCTCAATAATCCTGGGGGTGGGGGGCAAACAGAAACCCCTCGTGTGATTTTTTCTAATTCATAGCCCCATTTCCTCACCAGGTAAATCTTTTGTCACGTAAGGTTTGTTTTTATTTCTTTGTTTGTTTTTAATTCCGGTTTGGGGGAATCAAGTAGTGGGTCTTTTTAAATCTTTTTATTGGGCATATGTGAATTTTCCAGTCCTGAAGACTAAGAAATAAGGACAGGAGTACATTGTTTAAATGATTCATGAGATAAAAATATCTTCTCTCTTTGGGTCTGCTTTCTTTCCTGATGTCTTTGTTCACTGCTAGGACTGTCTATTTTCTGAATAATTCTTCTAGGACGACCTCCCCTGACGGCCAAGTAGGAAACCTGCCCGTGACCTCCCGTCCCACCTGCAGGCTCCAGCTTCCTCCTGCCGTGGGCGAGGAAATAGGTAAGTTTACACAACCTTTTCTTCAAACAATAATGAAAAGTTGGAACTGGGGGCTTTTGCAAACAGTGTAAGTCATGAAAAATCTGATTTTTTACTTTTATATCAGGCACAGACTTTTGACTGGAGACAATTAATCTTAACCACGAAGATTTCAAACATGATCCATTTTAAACATGGGCTTTAAAACAAAGGACACGTGAATCACGTGGTCACAGCTGCCTGTTGTGCCAGCCTCAAGGTCGACCGGCTCCACACCCCCGCCACTGTGAAATTCTATGGGACTAATTTCAGGGGTCCATATAAATCAGTGTTATTGTTTATTCTGGGATATTGATAATAGCAGCATATTAGCAATAAATGTGTAATGCAAATGAATAGCACTTTCCAGAAAATCCACAAAGAATCCCTCAAAAAATTAATAGCCATGCTTTGGTTAAATTTGCTGACTTTTTTAAAAAGTACATTCTCAGAAGTAACATGTACCCTCATTTAAGCAAAACATAACTGGGATTTTCATTTAACCCTGGAATTTGATCTTTAAAATTAGCAAAAGAAAGAAAGAAAGAACTTTCTCTGCTATTTACAGTTCCTGCTCTGGATAAATCCCAACATCTGGATACCAGAGTCAGCAAAGCAAAATCCATGGAGACACATGTGCGATTTTATGCTGTGAACCCACTGTTTCTTAGGGTGGAACCACCGTGATGCCCTCCCTTCCCCCCATTTCTTCCTCCACAGGAATCACAAGCAGTGTTTGCTCAGTGTATCCAGAGCAAGAAATAGTACATGGTGTATCCAACCCGATACATACACACACACACACACACATATGCATGCGCACACACAACTAAAACAAGTTTTCCAAAGTAGGACTTTCCCGCCCTGTATAGATGCACCCATTTCATCCCACTCCCTTTGGTTAACATCAGCCTTGCCTCCCTTCCACAAGTGGGCCGTGGCCTACAGTTCGAAAACCGTGGCTTTACAGTCTTGCTATAAAAAGACTGGTCTTCAGGCCAGACGTGCAAGGGCCTTGACCAAAGGGCAGACTCTGAAGGCCACCCAGCCCCCAGGTGGCACGGGCACACACTGACGTTGGACGGCAAGTGCTCTCGGTGACAAACCTGCAGAGAGAGTGTCTGTCACCTGAACTGAACTGAGATCAAGACCACACCTCGGAACGACCTCTGTTCAAAGGAGCTCTGCCCACCGACTTCAAGAGGCCACACACTTTCTGGCAGGAGAGCTGGGTGCGGTGAAAATTTCTTTTTGGTCTCACCAACTGCACCCAACAGGGTTCCTGTCACCGGCACAGGGTCCCACCTGGGGACCCCTGGGCCTGGGTGGGTAAGGGAGGGGAGTCAGTAGGGGCGGGGGTGCTGAGTTGGCTGCAGATCTGTGAGCATGTGAAAGAGCGGGTGTTGCTTATTCTGGGGGGAAAATATATGACATTCATCCAGCTTTTTAAAAGCTCCATGATTTGAAACAGTCGAGATGAGCTACCAAGCTGTGAGAAGACGCAGAGGAGGCGTACCGGCACAGGGCTGGGTGGAAGAGGCCATCCGAAAAGGCCACCCGCCACGTGATTCCAACTCTGTGACCTTCTGCGGAAGGTAGAACAGGGGAGGCGGGCAAGAGCCCAGCGGCTGCCAGGGGCTGGGGAGGGGAGGGAGGCGGACGCACAGTGGGGGCGCAGAGGGTGCTCGGGGAGGTGTGGCTGCTCCGTACGATGCTGTGGAGAGAGATGCAGTCCACTGTTCATCAGCCCAGACCCACAGCGCACGCGGCACGGAGAGTGAGCCTGCGGTAAGCTGTGGGCTCAGGTGATGACCGCGGGCCGGTGCAGGCTCACCAGTGGTTCGCAAATGCCCCGCCCTGGGCGGGGATGTGGGCAGTGGGGGCGGCTGTGGGCGTGTGGGGATGGCGGGCGTGTGGGAGCTGTGTGTTTTTCTGCTCAGCTGTGCTGTGAACTTAAAGCTGCTCCCAAAAATAATGAAACCACACACATACATACATATACACGCACACATATATACACACACATATACATGCACACATACACACGCATATACACACATGTATACACACAGACACACACACATATACATGCACACACATACACGCGCACATGTCTACACACATACACACACACATATATACATGCACACACAAACACACACAGATATACACACACATACACATACAGAGATATACACACACATATACACGCACGCACGCACATACACACACATATACACACACATACACACAGATATACATACAACACACATACACACATACATATACACACACATATATACATGCACACACATACACACAGAGATACACACACATGTCTACACACATACATACACACATATACGTGCACATATACACACATGCACACAGAGATATACATACAACACACATACACACATACATACACACATATATACATGCACACACATACGCACATATACACACAACACACATACACATACATATACACACATATATACATACACACATGTATACACACAGATATACACACATACACATACGTGCACACACATATACACACATACACACACATACATATACACACATACATACACGCACACATGTACGCACATGTACACACACGGAGATACACACATATACATGCACACATACACACATACATACAGATATACACGCACATACATATACACACAGATATACACACATGCACATGCATATACACACAGATACACACACATATATGTACACACATACACAGATATACACACACAGATATACACACACATACACACACAGATACACACACACATACACACACACATATACACACACACACAAATTAGGACTCAGTGCCCCTAAGAACACATTCTCCATTGCCAGTCGGCTATGCGATCACCGCCACATCTACATAGGAAGGGAGGAATGTGTGAAGAGTTCATGAAGAGGGAATGGGGTCATCCGTCCCAGAATAGAGCAAAGTCCCTTGGTCCCTGCCGCTTCACTGTGACCACTGCTTGTTTAATCCAGTCAATGCCGCCATGCTGAATGTCTACTAGGCACAAGGCACGGTAAGAGAGACAGAAATGATTGTATGGTCACGTTGACTAGTGTATCATCCAACAAGCGGAGGAAACACACACAGAGAGAATCATTCTACAGTAAATACCCCTCCCCTGTCCAAATGGCAAGGATCCAAGTGTCGAGATGTGGAGGGCGCAGACCCAAGCAAGAGGCCAGAGGGCAGGGAGCAAGAATCCCAGCTCCCCGGCGAGTGAGCAATGGGCGGAAACATGTGAGCACTTAGTCAGAGAGAGTGGCCGTGTCCAAGTGTGACCTCCTCTGGCTGCTCTGTGCCCCATGCGGACTGGTGTGCTGTGCTCATTGTCACATACTCTGGTCGTCCAACCTTTCAGTGGGGGTGCACTTGCAGAAAAACCCTGCCACGTTGTGCTGGGTTCATTTTGCACAGAAGGCAGAACTCCAGGGGAAAAACCTGGGTCATGTGCTCTACGCAATTCTGCACCTCTTCTGGGCACACTGATGACGTTATTGGTGATTTCCAACATAAAACATATTTTCTCCTATTTCTGTTAACAAAGTTATAGAGTTAAAAAAAAACAGAAAAATAGTTAAGAACCTTCTAAGCTTAACAGATAATAAAGATCTCAAAGGAAAGTATAGGTGCAAACAAATAAAAACACTTATCTTGTGGGGTAACAATAAAAATTAAAAGGCAGAACCAACGTCAAAAGCAATCTGTATGATTGCCCTGGCTGGGTGGCTCAAATGACTGGAGCATCGTCCCGTAGACCAGAAGTGGCAGGTTTAATCCCGTCGGGGCACATACCGGAGGCAACCAATCTAAGTCTCTCTCTCTCTCTCTCTCTCTCCCCCCATTCCTCTCTCTCTAAAAATCAACAAACGTGTCCTCAGGTAAAGATTTAAAAAAACATATGACAAACCTGACACAGCTTGGGCTTAACACCATTACATCACAACCTGCACCAGCGGCTGGGAAAAGCAGCAGCGGTTCTAAACCTGGCCGTGACAAGGGCCGCCTGCACGCTGTCTGCACGTCCCCTCCCCTCACGTTCGAAGCCGCTGCCACGCGCCAGGTGTCTGCTCCATGCCCAGCACTCTCACTGAGGCCACCACGACCTCCACGCTGTGAGCTGATCGCGCTCACCTCGGCCCACCCACCCGGCACTCTCCAGTTCCTTGTCCACCACTGGCTCCTCCTCTCAGCCCTCTGTGGGCTCCTCCTGCTCTTCCCAACCTCCACGTGCTGCTCGGACTCAACACACAGCCTCACAGCCACTCAATGTCTCATCTCTTCCCCCACCCCCCACTGCCTCCAATCAACGCCTGCGACTCAGAGGTAAATGGTATAACCAATGTAAATACACTTCAGTGGCATCGCTGGAAAGTTTCGATCAGGCCATTCTGCTTAAAACCCAGTGGCTTCCCGACACGCAGAATGAAATGTAAGTCCTTGTCCTTGCACGTCGGAATCTCCCCTGTGACCTCAGGACTCCCCCTCCGACCCCACGCCTTTCCCCAAACACGCTGAGCGAGCTCCTGCCTCACAGCCTTGGCACGCGCTGCCCCCTCCCTCCGGGCACTCTTCCCCTGTAAGACCACAGGGCCCACGCTCCCACTTCCTGCCCACCTGTTGGATTTTCACACTCTCCCAGCGACCTTCCCTGGCCTCCTCCCTCCTTTCGCTCCGGATCCCCTCTCGCTTGCCTTGCGTTTTCTTCTAGAGAATACCAACCAGCATTAATATATGGATACACACACACATATGTGTTGCAATGCTGACTTTATATATTTAAACCTATCCTATTTCAGCCCCTGGAATGTAAGCTTCATGTAAGCAGGGATCTTTTCTGTTTGGCTCATGCTACCCCCCCACCCCCAGCGACGTTAAATGATTTCACTGAAAGGAGCAGAAAAGAGAGCTATAAGACATAGAACTTGCCGGTCAGTGTAGGGGGAGACGATCACTTGCTCAAGTTTCCAAGTGAAATGACACCTATAACACTCCATTTTCCACCCTACGGATCAGCAAAGGTTACAACTTGCAACAGGACGTGATGAAAGGGTGGTTTCATACACTCCTTGGAGAAGCACAGAAGAGCACAATCGGGTGGGTGATGCTGGTGTCAAAAACCTCTTTACAGCGCCCGTGCTCCTTGAACGAATCAAGGTTTCTGATCAGAGGGGCACTGATGGAAGCCGTCTCTCAGGGGGACTAGCCTGGCCTGGCAAGGATGGGGGTGGAGAAAGCAGCCGCAGAACAGAGGCTCCTGTCCCAGGTCAAGAGGGAGACAACACAGACCCCCATTTGCACCACAAAGAGAGGGCACTATGAATAAGACAGGAGGTGAAGGGTGAAAGAGAGAGGAGTTAAAGATAAGTCTTAAGTGTTAAGCCTGAGTCTCGGGGAGAAGTGGCCGGGAGTCTGGTTTCACAGCCCGCCTGCTCCCATTTACTGCACAGCCGCGTGTCCCGGAGGGGAGGGCGCTAGAAATGAGGCAGCTTTGTAGAGCGCACGCACCCGGACTCTCTGTGAGCTGCACCAATGACGTACGCCCTGGGCTAAACGCACCAGAGTATTTGAAGAAGCTCTGAGGACTCGAAGCATCGCACAAACGGATGTGTGGTTCCTCCAGTTGGCTGCTGAGTTGAGGGCACCTGCACCCACGTCCAGGCGGGGCATCTAACAGGCACCTGGCTCTATGAGGCTGGAGATCAGAGCCAGGTAAGAACACATGGGGGTTTGGGGTCAGGGTTTGGGGTCAGAAGGAGGTGCAAAAGGACAAGGAGGAGGTGGGAACGAAACCACAGAGAACCCGGGAGGAAGAGGAAGACGTGCACCACGCATTAGTAAGAACAGGGGGGAAGCTGGGTATTCTCCTTAGAAAACCCACACACAGCGTCCTGAACCCGTCGCACCCTGAGCTGGCCTCCAACTCATGCCTCCCCCACACCCGAGGCCCCGGCGCCGAGTCTGGCAACAGGACATCGACGCTCAAACCCCAGCTGCACACAGGGCGCTGGACACGCCACGGCGGGTCAGGCACGTGGACATGTGCCACATACTCAGCTGCTGGGCTGCCCTGAGGAACTCCTGATTCCATTCCTGCGTCAGTTCCCCTAATAAGAAGCGAGGGACACTTCTCTCCTGGGCTCTGTCACACTAGTTGTGAGCCCAAGACACACGCTGACATTCTGAAACCCAAGTCTGAACAGCACTCCCTAGACCCTTCCGGGTGTGCCTGGGAGGTTCTGCCATACAGAACAGTGCAGCCTCCGCGGTAGACAGCAAGAAAAAATCAGTTGCACTGATAAACATCTACCAATTGGCTACCTCAGGCTAGCTTAATTATTAATAATTTTATTCATTAACTAAGTAAGGGCCACAGAAACATCTCAGCACTCGTTGAAATGCAGTTCCTTGCTTCCAGCCCACACTTCCCGAAGCAGCAGCTCTGGGGGGAGCCCATGACTCTGCATTTGGAGCAGCTCTCTGGGACGCCATCAGAGAACCGCCTCTGGAGGAAAGCTGCCCCCAAGGGTTCCGGGCCAGCCACCCACAACTTACCACCATCCCCCTGGGCGGTGGGGTCTGACTCTCCTCCGACCCCGGCCCACACCTCCTGGTTACACCAGCACCCTTCCTGAACATGTTGGCACCACTGAGTCTCAACAAGGAGACACCAGTTTGGGGGACTGTGGGCATGCCTGGGGGAGCACACCACTGAACCCCCCTGCAGGCACCCTGAGAGCAGCCTGAGGGACAGAAGGTACAGCCCAGCTCCAGCACACTCCACGTAACATATGAGGGGGGCCCACAAAATGGAATTATTACCTGGAGGGCAGGCCCCTAGTAGTACATACGGGCTTCCGCTGCTAGGGGAGCATCCTAGGGACCCATCTGGACCAGTGCACCAGCTGGGACTGTTGTTGAGAGGCTGAGTTTGGCTGCAGTGAATCTTTTTTTTTTTTTTTTTTTGAGGACTCTTTCACCACGTTTGCCCATTTCACGCTGGGTGACCTAGGAGAGCACCTGTCCACCCCACACTGAGTGTTCGGAGTCTCTGACCAAAAACGGCATGACCCCGTGCCCCACCCTCCCTGTTCACCCGATCTCACCCCGAGTGACATTTTTTTGTTTCCCTGGGTGAAAGAAAGTCCTCAAAGGGAAATGTTTTGCCCATGTGGAAGCGGTGAGACAAAAACAGCAGGAGCACTGAAACACATTGAAACCAGCAAGTTCAAACACCATTCCGAGCAGGGAAAAGTGTCTCGACGGGTGCATCACATGGAGAGCACTTTGGAGGCGACTGAAGCTTCAACGTGTAAGAATAAATATGCAATTTTCTATAAATAAATTCCGGGTTTTGGGCGCCCCCCTCACATCTGTAGGCGGGCCATCTGATGTTAGAGGTCTCCACCATCGTGATGTCATCAAATATCTTGCTATTTCTAGATGACCAGACGATTTCTAACTTTTCTGATTATAAAAGTAATGTGCACTCGTCACAGGAATGTTAGCGAGTTTGCTCTTCTCTGCCTCACCAGGTGCCCCCGTCCTGCCGAGGAACGGAGGCGCAGCCGCCAGCAGCCGCAGATCTGCCCGGCTGGCCGAGATGCGCAAACCCTACTGGAGTCTGATCAAAGCCGGGCTTATTAAGGAGAAATTAGGCAGCGTATCAAAGGCTTACATCATCTTCACAGCGCACAGACTTTGGGGGGGAAACTCTGGTCTCTGGTCTCTGTTGAGTGTATCCTCAAAGGATCCACTGTCTAATTTCCTGTGAAGCAAAGTGACTATAAATCAGGTCGGCAAACACGTGCGAAGTGCTTATGAGTCAGTGGGTCTTCTGTCAGCCAGGTAGAGCTAGGGAGTGAGACCCACCCTTCTCCAGCAAACCAAGATGGGCCCAGGGAATCGGTCCAACCCCTTTCTCGGATGCGGGGATGCGAGGATGCGGGGGTGCGGGGTGCAGAGATGTGGGGATGCAGGGATGTGGGGATGCGGGGACGCGGGGGATGCAGGGATGCAGATCGGGGCATCCACTCCATGTTCCTTTCAGAGTCCAGCTCATTGGCTGCATCCTCAGGCCTTCCAGTGGCCTTGTGGTTAATGCTGGCTGCTTCTAACGCCTTTTCAAACCCTTCCTTCTATGGAACGCAAACAGGCGTTTAAGTTCAGCAACTTTTAGAGTCAGAAACACAAAGCATTACTTCCAGAGCAGCAGCTACAGAATCACATGGGAAAGAAGTTCGGCAGTTGACTTCTTGCTACCGTACTTTTTGGACTATAAGGCACAACCCCAAGTTTGGAAGGAAAATGGGGGTGCATCTTATAGTCTGACTGTAACTTACCTGGCTCGCTGTGGGCAGGGGGGGGAGGGAGGCGACGGCCTATGTTATTTATGTTATTAAATATTTTACATTTTTTGCTTCAAAATTTTTTTTTCCTATTTTCCTCCTCTAAAACCTAGGTGTGTCTTATGGTCTGGTGCATCTCATAGACCTAAAAATACGGTAAGTACCTATCCAGTTCCTTCTAGAATATTCCTTCTTCCTTCTCCCTTTCTACTGATATTACATAAGTGTATGCTAATGACTTATATTCATACTATAACCATATATTATGCATGTGCTACAATATTTAATGTTTGCTCTGGCAGCAAAGAGCTACAGTAAGCAATGTAGAATAAATTCCTCTAAAATGAAATGTTTCTCTCCCCGGATCAGCCTCAGGACTGGAGTGTGAAGGACACACAAGGGCTCACCTGTGTGGCTCACCTGCAGCGTCAGGTCACCTCTAAGGAGAACTGAAGTCCTTTTCAGCAACAATGAGCCAAAGACAAAATCGTCCACTATTTACATTAATGCATCGCGGGGAGCCATTCATGTGCCCCTTGCCAGAGCCCCCCTCCCGGAAGTACAGGCCGCCTGCCTCACCCCGGAGCTGAGCCGGGAACCGCTCCTCACGGAACAGCCTGCTGAACCGGTTCCCCAAATCAGGTATTTTAAGGAAATACAGAAAGGCGATCGATCTTCCTAACTTTGTTGTCAAGGTCACCGACTTCATGTACTGAAAGAAGGAAGTCTAGGAATAAGTATTTAAATTCCAATAGGTAGAATTTGATAGATTCACCAAGGAAACAAATGCCTTTACTATAATTCTCGCTACCTCGGAGCCCACATCAGCTATCGGTAACTGTGATGCTCACTGGCCGGTTCATCTTCAAAACACACAGGAGCGATCTGAGTTGAAATACATTTAAAAAAAAATTCTCAGGGTTACCATTTTTCAAAATTACGCTTGGCTTATATTTATGCTAACGAATATGATGATAACATGGTAAGTCAGAACTGAAAACACAGTTCTGAAATCAAATCCAGGACAGTTCCCCTAAACCCATTTCCAGAGGTCATCATCCTTAGATTTGTCTAAAACTGTGTGCACTTCATGAATCCCCTTTTTAAATTCTGCAATAACTTCTTGCTGACTTGGCCCTTTCCTTCTAGGTGGTTGGGAACAAAATGCCAATCAAAGTGGATTTCAGTTGTTAGCCCGCCTACTCTGAAGGGTAAAAAGTATTTCTTGCATCATCTTCCCCAGGACCTTGAATTTGCACCTTGCAGCTTCATGGTCAACAAAGTCCCCCCCCAAAAAAGAAAAGGTCCCCCCCCCCACTGCGTGTAGCATGAACACACCAGGTATGCTGCAGGCATCTCTGAAGAAAGCTTACACCCACGAGAGGTTTTCCACTTGCACCTTTGTAGGCGTTAACCGCCATGCCCCCATAAAACACCACACGGAAATCAGACTACGGTGTCCCCTGTAGGGATCCACCCCTCTCTACCCCTGCACAAAATTCAGAATCCTCAACACGCCTGGGATATCCCTTATTTCTGAAATTTCACGGGCACCCACAAAGCTCGAAGAATATGCCGGAGCGCTCATCACTCCCAACCCCGTTTTCCAAGACACGGATGCAAGCGGCACGTGGTCCAGGTCCATGACCCTCCCGAACGTGTTACTTTTGAAATGTGTGCACCTGTGACACTTTGGAGGGTGCTGTGTATGGCAGGCCAAAAAAGGTAAATTTTTCAGTACCATAAACTTTTCTTCCCATGATAATCCACTTTCCATGTTTAATAACTGTTTCAGGCAGAGGGCGTGAGTTAGTCCAGCGCACTGGGCCGCTCTGGGAAAGTGAGGAATACGGGGACGTGGAAAACTGGCGAACGGTGAATGACCTGGCCCAGTGGAGACAGCTGGACTACACAGCACAGGCGTAGACAGCCCATCTGGGTAATGCAGCTCTGGCCCCAGTTTTTTCTGTAACGTTATTGGGTCAAGTATATTCAAACCGCCACTTCATTTCCGGCCTGTGGCTCTACCCACGTGTCCATGTGGTGTGGAAATGAATGGGCCGGATTCCTCTCGGGGACTGGCCTTGCTCTCTCACCTCCAGAGTGGCAGGGAAGGGCTGTCAGTGAGCAGCAGGGACGGGTGTGGCCTGACGGGCCACCAAAGTGTCCACATGCCCAGGGAAAATGGTGTCCAAGCGCTGGAGACCCAAGCGGTGACCCTCTAGTCTCTGTCTAGGTGTAGTCAGAGAGGAACAGAAGTCAGGAGGACTCGGATGGGGTTTCCTACGTTTGCTCAGAGCTCCGCAACCTTCTTCTGCAAAGGGCCGGACACTGAGCACTTTCGGTGTGCAGGTCGTATGGTCTTGTTGTGGCTGCTCAGCACCACCTCCAGAGCGTGAGAGCTGCCCTGGACGGACAGACGTGACTGACCGTGCCTGAGTCCCGGCACTGTCACTCAGTGAAATCTACACTTCGTGTAATGCACGTGTGTTGTGAAATATTCCTCTCCCAATTTATCCCAATCACATTTCAAAGTGTGAAAACCACGTGCTCAGCTCGCTGGCTGGAGGAGACAGGCAGTGAAGTGGGCGGGGCCCGCAGGCCTGGTGGGTGGGCCCTGCACGGCTGGTTCATGGTGCACAGGCAGGCACCCACGCAAACCCAGCCAGGGAGGAAGTCCGCAGCTCCCTGGCCAACGGGGAACCTACCTTGATATGAGCTGCTGGGTCCGGGACAGTCTGAATCATGTCCTTGGGCAGGCCAGCTCATTCAGCGTCCAGGTAGAACCGGAGACAGCTAGGGGACAAAAAGGGACAGTGCAAACCATGATAAATGACCAGGTTTCAGTGTTTTGTTATCCTGAAGGATTGAACAAAAGCAATAAGGCAAGGTTTAAAAACCAATTCCCAGCATGGCAGGAAATGTGTCGGCCCAAAAGTGTCCCCAAAGCTGGATTCTACGGTGACCTCTACCCTCCTCGGACCCTCCCCGAGGGCTCCAAGGCCCCAGTAAAGCTTCCCACCCAGACTTTGGGTGTCTGTGGATTTTAGCCATCAGTCAGCACTGAAAATACCTTTTCTAATGTATACTTTTAGATAGCATCCCTTTTTTTAGTCAGCTGTCATTTTTTTTTGGTTTTTCTTCTCCTTCATAAATCTGGCCCATGACTCTAAGTAGTAATTAACCCCAAAATGAAAAGAAGCAGCTCGATGCCAGGACCACAGACACAGAGCTGCCCTTGAAGTTCGCTGGTGAGCACACTACACCAGAGATATGCCCAAGATGCACTGCAGCCCCAGTGACATCTCTACTGCTCCCTTTAGGACCCTCTCTGGTGCACAGCATCCACTTCCAGTGTGGACGGGCCGCTCATGGGCAGCCCTTGCCCCCACGTCTGCGTGTGCTGGGCCTGTCCCCAAAAGGGCCCCCCGGGGTCCCGCAAGCTCCTGGCACACTCAGAACTTTAGGCACTGTTTTTACTATAGCCAGTTTTCTTGATGTTGGGAAGTATGCAATTTTTCCCCTTACATCTAAAGCAAGTCATTTTAGAGGGTAACACTTTCTTTAAGAATTCAAAAGGAGTGGCACACTGTCTTGAGATCAAACTGGGTAGCCATTGAAGGTAAATGGGCTCCTGGCACACCAAAGAGAGTGAGGCTGGAGGGGGGGCGGACACCTGGCTGAAGGCCTCTCAGTTCAGGGATTCCTTGATTCCCCCAAGGAGGCCTCTTCGGGAAAGCAACAGACGCCCCAGGGAAACAGAAGACACCCCTCTGCTCCTAGGGTCACGCAGCTCAGCCCTCCTCACACAAGACAGGCTCCCTTCTGCACACCCCCACCCCCCACACTCAGGAACAGACTGTTCTTTCTACACAGCTCAGCATCTCTCTGGGTAGCTCGCCCCCCACGATTCCTCCCCC